>APFE031330118.1:12502-37387 GCA_000404065.3 Pinus taeda | reverse complement strand
TTTCGAGTACACATCCGGAACAAACACCATCTTTGCAAGATACCATTGGAAGACCTGTCACCATATTTTCTTTACATAGATTCTGAAGGGAGCGATAGTTTAAGTGACCAAATCGCTCATGCAAAAGTTTTCTCACTTCATCATTATGAGCAACAAATACTGAGGGAATATTTGATGACCCAAAGTTGTGAAACTTATACAACCTTGTAGAATCATCAGCAATGCCAGTAGCTAAAATCTGTCTAGGATCCTTTAGGTCCTTAATTACAACATCGTGAGTTGAAAATTCAACGATTTTACCTTCACCTGAATGAGTTATCTGATATACAGATAGAAGGTTGCAGGATAAGGTTGGAACACATAATACATCATTAAATTGACCATTGTCTATATGAACAGTTTCAGTCCCTACAACACTAAGAGATCTATCATCACCAACATATATATTTTTGTGTTACAATCATTTAAAGAAGAAAACATGGCTTTATTTTTGGCCATGTGATAAGAAGCTCCAGAATCAATGAGCCACTCATGAGAATGAGAGGAAGAAGATACATTTAGTGCATAGCCAGACCGAGATACTTGAAAACTACATGCAAAAAGTGCCATTCCTGAAGATGAATTTGAGGAGTGCTCCAAATGGATGTTATGCTTCTTCATTGCTTCTTACAAGGCTTCCATCTTCTTAAAGCATTTAGATTCTAAGTGGCCATCTCGATTACAAAAGTGGCAATGTCTATCAATCTTCTTCCCTTTGTTTTTATTTGCCTTATCATTATGGTGAAATGATTTTTCTTTTTGAGGCTGAAATTGCTTAGGACCCTTGTTTGGTTTAGGACCATTCTTTTTAGGATACGACTTCTTAGGATTCTTTGAATTTGGTTGCTGCTGGGCGGTTAACACTTTCTTAGAAGATTTTCCAAGATTAAGAAGACCAAGGTGTAAGAGTTTTTCTTGTTCTCTTATTAAAGACACTCACAAAAAGCATTCAAAGGAAGGGCTTGTAGTTGTGTCCTTGAGAAATAAAGAACTTCTCTTGTAGAATGGAAGGTGGAAACAAAACACAGAGTAGCGCTGGTCATCCGAACTTAGTAGAATGCATAGATAAGGGCACTATCTTCTTTCTTAACCTTAACACCTTCCAAGAGAAGTCTAAGGGTCTTGAACTTGGACAAAAAATCTTCAATGCAAGAAAAATTATTGGGGTCCAATGTAAGCAACTCATTTTCAAGTTGATGGGCTCTAAGTTCATTTTTTTATTCCAAAAAATTTAGTAAGCTGCTCCATTGTTTTATCAGGAGTATCAATTTCTGCAATATGGAATCTAAGATCGGGAGAGATAGACATCCCTATCAACCCACGTGCTTGATCTTGTCTATTTTCCCATTTGGCTACTTTCTCTTCATATTTCGGCTTGGTTTCTTGGCCTGAGGCTATTCGGTAAAGACCTTTACTTCTAAGTAAATCCACAATGTAGGACCACCATTGGAAGTAGTTGGTGGTATCAAGAATGACTTGGCATGAAATTTCCATTTTAACAAAAACTAAAGCTATATATGCTGGAACTAAGTGTTTCAATGGAAAGATCTCGAAAAATTAGTTTGGTTAAAAAAAAACGGCTCTGCAAACGGCTTCCAGATGAAGAAGTTATGGCTTTTTGAAAAAAAGTTGATGAAGGCTCCGACAAAGTGCGGGAAATGAAAAAAACGCCCCTTTTTCCAACAAAAAGGAGATTTGAACCCAAGACCTCTACTCTCATAAATTAGCTTTGAACCAAGTGAGCTATACAAAAAGTTTGAGAGAGAGAGAGAGAGAGGGGGGGGTGCTTTGTTTTCTTTTGGTCACCGAAGCTTTTGATTGCGTGCTTTCTTGAGAAAGCTCTTTTTCTTCCTATAAAACAAAAACAAAAAACCCAACACGGACATACAAAAAAAACAAGCCTTATGGCTTAAAGTTAGCTTTACCCCGAAACTAAATATTTTCCTCAATGTTTCTGATTTTCCGATATCACACTAAGGCGCATGGAAAAGAGCATACGCATGAGAAAAATCCTTCCTTCCTCTTTCTAATTTGCCCAGATCGCACAGAGTCACAGGGAAAAGAGCATACGCAGAAATGAAAGGTATAGATCCGGTAATAAAAAGGAGCTAAATAAATCGAAACTGAAATAAACAGAGAGAAAATAACTGTAAACTGCAAATAAACACTGTATACCTCCAGATCTTAAAAATGACACAACTAGGGCTACCGGAAACCTTTTCACGTGAAACGAAAGGGGTTCCTCACTGGAACAGATGCTCCTAAAATAACAGAGCAGTCCTCTCGGCCCGAAAGTAGTCAGAAACAACAGATCTAGGAGATGGCAGTCGGATGCAGTTGTACCGGCTTCAGATTTGGTCACCAACGGATCGGCCCTCAAATAGCTCTGAACATGTAGGAATTACAGGTAGTTCCTCAAGCAAACACAAAAGGACACCGCCACAACAGATCATAGATCAATACACCCAATTTTGACGTGGTTAAAACCCTCAAAAGGGAAACAGTCCACGGCCTGAGCCAACGCGGCCACTTCAGACAATTTATTAATAAAAGAATGAAAATTTACATAAGCTTCTCTCGTGAACGGTTAACCTAAAAATGACCCTCCATGCGCTTTAAATAAAATTCATGGACCAATCGGGTGTTAAGCCACGAATCAAATGTCGGTAATACCGAGGAGAGAATGAACCGTCAGATCACTACATATCATGACCGTCAGATTGTAAGTTACAAATGTACATAGTAAAGAAACACACTTTACCTAACTCTATACTAGACCAAGTTATACTTAACTATTCCTATGTGTCGGAATATCCTAACATACCACACCATGCAATACATGCATTCACACCTGACATACAACGCATACATCTAAACCCAGTGTACGATACAATACAAATACATATATAGAGTGCAACACAATGAATGCATATGTCACAATACCATGACTACACAATGCACATACATAGTATCACATTCCCACAACATAGCATGTATGACATGCACTCAATCCCACATATACCGCAATACCACATGTATAAAGCACCACCCACACAATGTGTGCACATCATCACATGTACATGCATCACTTGCTCAACGTGTACATAACGCCACATGTACACTACATCACTTGTACAACATGTACACAATACCACATGTACATAGTACCACATGCATGACATGTACGCGACACCACATGTACACAATGCCACATGCACGATATGTACCCAATGTCACTTGTACAACATGTACACAACACCACATCCACACAGCACCACTTGTACAATCATGCACACCACACCATATGTACATAGAACCACATGTACAACATGCACGCAACACCACATGTACATAGAACTGCATATCCAACACATACATAGCATCATTTGTATCATCACTGCATATTTAATCATGCACACAACACCATTTGCAATATTCACACAACACTATCTGTACTATCCTGTACATAACATTGCATAAACAACATGTAGACACACTATATATACAGAACATCGTATCTGCACACATCATAGATGCAACATGTACAACATATACAACATATGCACAATAGTAGTACCAAACATCCAAAACCATACTGTCCTTACCAAGAAACCTTGTTTCCATTGTTTTATCCATGCTTATCCTTGCATGCCGCATACCGCATTGCTTTCACTTCGTTGATGTATCCCTCGGTATAACCTGTCCATAACATAACTATAGGCACAATACAAGCATACAATATAAATCCATATTCACATGATACTGACCTGATATACTTTTCATGACTTCTCTTCTAACTTGATTCCTCATATCCAGGAACTTCTTCATGCCATTCACCTACATCGACAATCATTCCACCACAAGAATGATTCTTGATGACTTGTCAGAGAATGACATAGATACATGGATACATACATACATACATACATACATACATATATGCAAACATCAGCATAAAAAATCATGATCCTGTCAGACAACAATATGCATACATACACATAAATGTTAGCGTTAATACTCATGATCCATGACAACCTTGTCAAACATGACATACATACACATCTACATGTATACATATATAAACATCAGCATAATCATGATCATAACACAATTACGAGTGTTGTAGTTTTTTCTTCTCAAAGATGTACGGAAAAAACCCACTTAAGATTGTGGATGACAAATAATCTCAACAATATAAATGGCTACTAAACATTGTAGATCTGCAACAACTGATAGAAAAAACCTGTCAAAGTCCAGATCTATGCCATAATCATAGTTAAACAACAAAAAGAAAGAGTAATAACTCCAATCATCCAATGGAAACCAGATATCTAAAGAATAATTTTATTATAACACCTATGAAGGGAACGAATAAATGTTACCAGTCCCCCTCTATGGGATGGGTTTTGGGCTATCCTCAAACGTCTTCAGCTTGTGCAAAGTCTCTCTCCTCTATAATGTGTAAACCCAACAAAAAATATGGTGTGCGACAATGAAAATAATAAAAAGTGAATAATGAATGGAAAACTCTTCTATTTATAACAAAAGATTGAGTTATCCTCGAATAATGAGAAATAATAAAATATTATTGATCCCATTCTTGGAATAACCACTTGGAATTTTTTATTATATTTGGTTAGGAGGGAAAGAGCATTTACACTTTTATTTAGAAATAATAAATAAATAAATGATTTATTTATCATCTCAAGGAATTAGTTAAGGAATAATAAACAAATAAGGATTTATTTAATTATTTCCTAAGGGATTTAGTCAAATTTGACAAAGAATAATAATTAATTAGTGATTAATTAATTATTCTTGGAGAAAAATAAGATAATTAATGATCTATCTGTTTATTTTCATGATTGGATCAAATATGACAAAGAATAATAATAAAACGATAGTTAAATTAATTATTCCTAGAAGAAAATCAAATAAATAGTGATTTATTTATTATTCTTCATGGGTTTAACTATAAATTACTTAACAAAGGTAGTTTATTAAGCAATTTCTCACAGAGAAAGAAATTTTACTATGGTAAAATTGACTTTACATAGTGTACTTCGATCCATATAGTAAATTAGGCTAGATGATCAATTTTTTGGTGATAACAGATTGCCCCACAACGTACGAGTGTTAGGAGCAAAATGTAAGACCAAAGTACGTTGTAAAGACACAATCCCTAGACAACACAGGGGAGTCAGAGAGAGAGAGAGAGAAAGACCAATGAAGCTGAATTGAAAGAAGGTAGCAACAAAGGGGGCGAGACTAATGCAAGTCTCCGTTTATGTTGTGGTACCAGACCTCACTGAGGTAGGGGAGGCATACTCATACCTGCCGGGATAACCTAGTACAAAAATAATGGTTTGCACATAAATATAAAACTGAGTAATGAAGTACATGTTGAATGGTACAAGACATGCTAGCATAATAGAGCCAAAAAATAATACAATGTCTCCCATATACATAATGCACCTGGAAAACGATGAGCGAGAACTGGATACAATAATATCTGAGTGCATGAGATACAAAGCCCCTTTCCTCAAAAAATGGGTGGAAGGGAGGGTAGAACAATCGGAGAAGCCCTATTGAACAAGGAAGGGCTCTACAAAAATAAATGGATCATCTAGAGGAGACGTGCATCCTATGAAAACTGCGATCGGTAGGAACCGAACCCATCAACTCTGCAGAACTGCATCTGAGGTTGTAGCATAGTAGGTATGCATCCAAGCATGTGGGGGGCTACCTGAAGGGTCACCCCCTCATGACGTTTGAAACATCTCACACACACCCGGGAATCACTGGTACAATCTACTGCATCAAAGGATCATCAAATGTATGGATCAAGGACATGAAACGACAAAGTCAAACGGAAATAATGAGACCCTCTGCTCAATCCAAGGCGTCAAACAAAAATGGAAGCTAGAACCAAGATACATCGCCCTCTAGGTTTGTCTTCTAGAATAAATGAGTTGATGTCAACAGAATAGGGCCCGTGATAGATGAGGCAATGAGGATCCTCAACTAAAGCACGAGGGAAAATAGTAATGTGACTGATGGACTGACACCAAGGATAATGGGGAGAAAGTAGGACGGAGGGACAAACAGATGACTACCCTTGTCAGAGCATAAAGTGCATGGTTGACCTGGCAACAATTGACTCAACTCCGCAGGGGATGGGGAAAGTATGAATGGAGCCCAAAATGGGCAACAAAAGCTGAATGATATGCAAATATGGATGAAACTTTGTGACATGAGATGATAGGACATGAAATAGACTCCAAGAATGCAAGGGTGACTCATCACGGATGCTCTTATCAAGGGTGACTCAATGACGCTGGCACACAGACTAGGCTCGGTGGGGACCATGAAAACATGAGTAATTGATGGTTACTCATGACAAAAGTTGACATATGGTATGACAAGTATTAAGAGGAGGTGGACCTCAAAGTACAAGTGTCGCTTTATGACAAAATTCGATTTTGAGATGTGACGAAGTGAATTTTCATGGAAAAATATCTTCCTGGTGAAGTGTCAAATCGTCAAAAACTGAGGAAGACCCATTATAGATCGAAAACTTTCCAACGGTGTCGATGGTTCGTCAAAATGAGCTACGTTAAAGTCACAATGGACGATAGAAAAATTGGGATTTTTCTATGAAGGGACATTTTCCTCCAATTTGGATTCATTTTCTAAGTGATATGTGGTGAATTTGGAGAGGAGGAAAAGGCCCTAAATCTTGTGAAGATCGTAACAGACAAACCGACCGTCAGAATCAGGATCGGTGACTTTCAAGCAAGTGGATTTACTTGTCTAAAGATGACCTTAATTCTTCTTGGAACGATGGTTCCTGGTGAAGAATTAAGGGAAGAGGAAAAGGAGAATGAACTACTAGAGGAGGTCTGGAATCATCTTCACCCACTAAGTGAAACATGGGGATTATGTGGATATAGAGTAGAATATTTAAAGATATGGTATCAAACGTCTATGATATGCGATGTGCATATGGCTCACCGGAGGGGCCAATAGGACAAACAATCCAAGGAATGGGAGGATAATCGACCATACCTAGATCTAGTAGGATATAGGTCAAGACCTATGTTAATCAATTGAGAAGATGGCTAAAAGAAAATCATCATGCCCATAAGAAGGGATACTGCCCACAAACATATGTGATGGAGGTGACTGATCTGGTTGAAAAGGTGGGAATGATACCCCCTAGTAGGAGGAGTTTGTGGAGTGTCGTTGTGTTCCAACTGATAGAAAAAGGGATTCAAGCATCTTGGCCCAACTTGGCCCAAGATCCTCTAGAGGATGATATAGAGGCCTATGTGCCCCCCAGTATGTTATGGGTGTACCAAATGTATTTAGAGCTATGTGCTCCAAACATTTATATGATATATAATATGATTATGCATTTTTATATGACGATGATGGTTCACCATTTGTTTGTTTACGGTTATCTTCTCTAGTATACATGTGATAAATGCCAATCTAGAATGTTGTTTGTGATTGTATCTAAATAGTGATTTTGGGATTTAGGCACATGACTAAATGTAATGGTTTCAAATTCACGTACCAATAGCTTAACTCATAGATATTTTCTAAACAGGACTTGGTTATGCACATGATACACACAATTCAATTGCATGACAAGTAGCAAGGAATCTAAACAAACATGAAGATGAAGGATGCGATGAGTAAGGGCATCGACTAACAAACCTATCACTGCATCATATTCGTCCTTATTATTGGTATCAGATCCAATGCACATACCATTTGAAAGGACTAGAGTATGCAAGGGGGTAAAAATGGCCTAGGCCGCCGAGGTTAGATTCTGGGAGAAGCAACTTGCACTGTCGACATGACCAATATATGGTGTGGATGATGGATCTATTTGAAAGGTAAAAAAGACAATGGATGAGATGATGCAATCTACCTAACTTCATGGTAGAAATAAAGACACATAAATCAAAGGGATGTGCTATGAGCGAAATTTCTAGAGGTGGAGCACATTGGGAGAATTAGGAAGGAAATGGACTTCAAAATCCTCTGAAGAAATGCCCCCTTGCTTAAGGGTAGGAGTAATCAGGGGTAGACATAGCTTCCATGATGTCCTCATTAGGCTGAGAGATGGGTGGATGGGAGGAAGACTGACTACATGATGCAGCAGAATTACCTGGTGCATCAACCTGAGAAAGAAGGGTCACATATGCATCATCTGGAATGGTAGATGATGAGCTAGTAAATGGAGGATCTACAAATGTTGAGACCTAGGATTCTGTCGAAAGAGTTTCGATAGAAGCGCACGCAAAAACCTTCGATAGGTTTGCATGCAAGGAACTCAAGGATGACAACAGGTAAAGGATATGGACCGTGTTGTGCATCATCTCGACATCGGGGTGAAGGACAATAGTGGGGCTAGAGTCTCCCTATTCTGGTTGACTAGTGGTACCAGAATCCATGAGTAGAGGAGTAGATGATCCACTACGAGTGGCCTCATATTCTCGAATTGCCCTAAGACAATCGCAAAATTCATCGAGACGAGGGCAACAATGGGAATAGTGACCATGATGATCACACAGGGCATAAGGGTGGTTTGTGTCTAGTGTTTTGAGTTTCTTAGGTGGGACGATAACTTAACATGGACTTCCAAGATATTTGACTCAGGGAATGATTCATGAACCAAAGGTTTAAGTTGAGGAAGCTCAGGACAATTATTGGTGGCATGCCCAACAAATTTACACAAAGCGCACGGAGGTGACGACTTTGGGGCCTTAGGGGTTGGAGGAGGTTGGGGAGCCTTGAATTTTTATTCTTTTCTTTTAGCTTTTTCCCCTGGCTAGATGCCTTTGCAACAGGAGTTGGTTCCTGTTGGGGTTGTGATGGAACTGAAGTAATGGTAGGGGTCATGGGGACTGGTTGAATCGAGGTCAAAGCATGATATGGTCTTGGCTGACTAGGCGGAACGTTCATAGGGGGATCAATGCACCATACTGGGATCCCCAGAGTCACCTTAGGAAGGACCAACGAAGCCATGAGAGGTACATAAAAAATTATGGAGGGGGGAATAAGAAAGGTATCTGGCATGCAGGGTAATGTCCTGAGGAATAGCTCTTGGATGGTTGAGACCTAGGGGAACGGTTCCTGGTGGAAAAGGAGAGTCACCCATAAATGGAGGAGGTGCTGGGTAGGTGGATTTGGATGGCTCGACTGAGATGGTAACAACAGGGTGCTGAGGAGTTGGTTATTGATCAGTGGTATTAGCCTTGTTAGAATCCATCATGAGGATCTGGTAGTCACTAGGACCAGAAGGTTGGGGGGGGATGGGATGCTTGACCTATCTAAGGTTGAGCACAAATCCTTGCTGAGGGAAAGGATTTGTAAGCGTTTCCGGTTGAGATGGCGCAAGATTCTGAGGTGATTATTGACCTCTAGAAGCTGCTTGAGCTTCCCAAATTTGGTGCATCTGGGGTAAGAGAGGACACTCATGTGTTAATGGCCATGTACACCACAACATGCATAAGGTTTGTTCGTACGAATAGCCTTGTTTTGCTTGGGTTGGCTTCCGTGTTGCTTTTTGTTGGTGTTAAGTTGGTTCCCCTGGGGTTCACTAGGTTGATTACCTTGGTTACCCTTGTTACCCTTCCCCTTATTATTTTTCTTGAAATTTTTGGCATTGGTCGCACTCTGCTACGCAAACACCTGACCCTCAGGGGGTGGTGATTGCTGGGGCTGAGGATGCATGGGAGGCTACGACGCTAGTGCTTGAGGGGATGGAGCACTAGGTTGTGCATAAGGAGGAGCAATAGTCTGGTAGATGGGTTGGGGCCATGGAAACATGTTTCTAGTAGGAGGGGCATAAGTGTTGGAGGAACTGGTGCCCCCCTGTGGGTAGCCAAAACTTTGCTGAGTATATGGTGCAGAGTGGGAAAGGGATCCAATGATACTGTCAGTGGCGTGAGATGCCCCCCATGCATTAGCACTTCCAGGACGAGGGAGGTCTAGAATGACGGTATAGACATAACCGGATTATGCATAAATCAGATCATATCTCAAAGTGATTTGGAGAGCTTCTTCCTTGGTTTGAGGAAAATGGGACGTGACATCTTTCCCAATGGGGGATAAAAGGCTCCTAAGGAACCAATCTAGATAGACATGATCTTTGAAAGGTGGGGCACGACATGTGCTCCCCCTTCGACGCCACTCTTGAACATGGTCAGAAAGGTGAGTGGCGGAGGACTGACGGAATGTGGTCAATAGCTCCATACCAATGTCGTACCAGAGAGGTAATTGGAAATATGAAAGGAATGATTTAGCAAGCTTTGTGAAAACGGAATGAGATGCAGAGGATTGGTCTACATACCATTTTGCAGTGTCTCCAGTGAGCATGCATTGGAAGAGGCGAAGATGAATTGAGTCATTGGTTATGGAGTTGGATGAACACCACATGTGGAAGGATCAGACATGGTTGGCAGGATCCTCTCAAACATTACCCTCAAACTTCGAGATGTCTGAGGGGAGCTTAGTCGACATAGGGGGTCAACCATCATCCTGGTGTATGGGGTCGTTTATCAACTGGTTAAACCAGTAGACTTAAACCAGCCATAAATGGGAGCATGGGGGCTACCGGAACGGTTCCTAAGATTGTTCCGCTTGATGTGACCACCAAGATAGAACCAGAGCCAACACCAAGTTGGGTTCCTGCACTAGCTCTCGGTCTAGACATGGTGACGAAATGTGGTGAACGAGGCACAAAATCAGATGAGGAATCAGAATGCCCCCAAAATGTTTGGGTTGATGCTAGGTTGAAGGGGTTGGACAAGAAGAAATTATTAAAGTGAGCTCAAATATATTGGAAACCTGACTTGGTGGAGGAGGAAGGTCTATTGGTATTGGGTCTTGGTCCATCTCATTTGAATTATTGAAGGAAGAGTTATTGACTAGGTTTTCCCTTATATAGGGGTTTTCCCCTAGTTGTGCGCCTACATCTAGTGTTCTTTATATTCATGTTTTGGTTTTGGTAATTGCTTGATGGACTAAGATAAAACAAGAACATAAGAAATATTATAATAATAATCACAAGTAATTATCAACAAGAGAAAATATTTCTTCCTTTTTTATTTTCTAACAATTGTGATGTAAACGGTTGCAGACCTAGGTGAAGAATTTTTAGTTTTCCCTAATTCTAAGAACAAACTCAAATTAATGCCTAGTTATTTTTGTTTGTAGCCCATATTGTCAAAGAAAATTAGCATCCGCAACCCAAATTACCAATGTGTAATCCATGTCATGTCCTATAGCATGAAAAATAAAAGCTTCAGGCCATGGTTTATGTAATCATTGGATTTGGCTAATGTTAGTATTTTAATATTATTTGGAGGATTGTTAACTTTGTCTTGATATTCAAAATATGAAAGAATTTGAAACGAATAGGTGGAATACAAAGAGACAACTTTGGAATACAAAGAGACTACATTAGAGTACATACAAGCAGCTAGTTATATAAACATAGATTTTGGAATGCAAAGTAGTGAGTTGATTGAGTTTTTGCAAGACCTAGTTCTAGTATTTCCTAATAAAGAAAGAAAGAGGAAGAAGAGCATATGTGAAGTAGAATTAAGGGAGAGGACAAGAGGAGATAAAAATTTGTTAAGGAGATAGAAGTAGAGTACAAAACAAAGACAAAGATATGGAGGTATTCAGAATTAAAGACCAAGTAATTCAACATATTAAAACTTTCATGTATCAGGGAATTGGTATCTCCTTTTAGGTATTATTAGCCTAAAAACAATAGGTTGGAGACAGTAAGTGGGAGTGGGTGCTTCCAGCAAGTAGTCGCTTATAGAAGAAAAGCAAGGTTGAAGCCTCCTATAGGTAGGATCCTACAAGAATTAATGTAAGACATGGGAGTGGGTGCTTCCAACAAGCTCAGCAAGTTGTAGCTTGCAAAATATAAGAGAGGTTGAAGCCTCTTGTAGGTGGGTGCCAACAAAAGTTGTTGTAGAAAAGGGAGAGGGTGTTAGCATTCACATCACAACAACAAAAATTTGTGGTTTTCCAATTATGGGTTTCCACTTATGTCTAGTGTCTACATGTGTTTCTCTTATGTGTTTATTCTTATGTTGTGTCTTAATATTGTTTATGTGTTAAATGTATTATTCATATGATGCATTTCTACTTATATAATAGTTCAAATAACTATTGAAAAGAAAAGTAAAAATTGGTAATTGATAACCATGAATGTACTATACCAGTTCATGCCCCCTCTCAGTATAATCAAATTTACAACAATTGGTAGTAGAGTAGGTTCCTTCAGGTGTAGCATAACCACAGGAAGGTAAATATGGTTGAATCATGGGTCATCAAAATGTGCATGTTCTTAGTGCTATAAACTTTTAGGAATGGAGAGAGAAGGTAAAATATAGATTGATAGCATGTGGATCTAATGTATGGAAGCTAGTATGTGATGGATATAGTAAAGATACCCCCTCAAAACAAGAACAATAGTGGAATTCCCATAATAAATGTACAATTTGCAACAAACTTCACAATCTAGATCTTGAAATGATAATAGATCTCAAATATGCAAAAGAGCTAGAAAAGAGTAGATCTACCTCAAAGGAAAATACAAGAGATAATGAAGCAAGGCATGTAACAGAAGATGGAAATATCATTATTAGTAATGAAGCAATCAAGAACAAGCAATAAAAGAAACAACGGAGGAATAAGCCAAAGAAAGTGTCCTCTAAAATACGACTTTATATCTCTAGAGACGATTTTAGAAAGTCGACAAGGTTCCAAAGGAGGAATAATAACTTCGTTTCTCCCCTTACGAATAATGTTGAGTGCCACTTCTACAATAATTTTGGATATATTGTAGTAGATTGTATGAATAGTCAAATTAGAGTTCATCAACAAAAGATGCAGCAAGAAAGTAAGATCTCTCAAGCAAGCAATCAAGAAATATCGCCCCCCTTACAAAGATCATTTACTATCAGTACACAAGTTATTTTTATGGATATTGTTATTCATGCAATACTTTTGGCCATACGGATGTTGATTGCAAATCCTATGCAAAGAAAAGTGGGAGTGTGTTGTATGTAAATGAAAGGTCATATGTGGATAACATCATGAGAAGACACAAGTTTCTTCCTCCTTTTCTAGGTCACATAAGATGTTATATATGTGAAAATATTGGCCACATGGCTAAAGAATGCAAGTTTCCCATTTCTTTAAAGAAACCCAGAAAAGAGAAGGAGGGCATTCAAAGTAGATTAAACAAGAATCTAGAAGGAGATGCATAGATCAAAATGAATCCCACCAAAGTTTGGAAAAAGAAGAAAGAGAAACAAGTGAATTCAATGAAAAATTGAAGTCAACATAATCTCATGGGGAGTTTCTCAAGGAAATGTAGGAACCCATGAGAAAAGAAGAATCAACTAGTGTAAAATTTCACACTGCTCTATGTTGTTTCAATTACTTTTCAAAAGCAAAGCAGTGACTTGGTCGAAAAACTGAGTTGTACTCTTAGCAATGGGATACTAAGAATGAGAAGAAAGAACTCTCTACCATTGGGCATCGACTTCATAATTAATATTTTGCAATTGAAAAAAGTGATTTACAGTTTTGGATGCATGTGATTCCTCCTCCAACTGATGAATTTGATTTTCAAGTGCTTCAGCTTTGACCAAATAGATTATGTTGTTTTGCGAGATCAATAGTGGTGAGAGTTTATTCAAATAGTTGTTGTGTTGGGTTTTGCAACTCATACAGAGGTTGATTCTTTTTGGAAAGTATGTCCGACCAATCTTGCACTTGGCGAAATATTTCTTGAGAATCTCTAGTGATTTGATGAAGAGTTTCACAAAAGGAAGATGCTTGTTAAATCTCCTAAACAGTTTGTTTCTGAAGTTGTTTTGTGGGATCAATTGATTTGCATAGATCGACAACTATATTACACAACTTGTTGTTGGTAACTAGTAGCTTGGTGTAAGCATTTTGGAAGAATTCAATCCTCTACTCAAGTGGATGAACTGAAAAATCGTATGGTGCCTCAATGAAAAAATCATCAACAATTGGCCACATAGGTTGTAATTTAGAACTAATGTTGTCAATCCATTTTTCCAGTTGCTCCTTTTTACCTTGCAACTGTTCACATCCCTCTTTAACACTAACTGGTTGTTATTCATGCAAACTAACCAGTTCATTATATTTTGAATCAACCACAATTAATTGATCCTCCAATTGAATAGACGATGCCCTTATGAACTAAAATAACTATTGAGATGACCAAGTATGGAGATCACTGGTAGATAAACTATCCACTGGGGGAAGCTTAGCCTGCAAATGTCAGTTGCTTGAGATAGATTTCTCTGATTATCCTCGCGATGAGGTTTCACAATCTTGGTTTTGCTCCTAGTGAGATTCCTATCAGATTTTAGCAATAATATACGAAGGTAAAAGCAGAACTAGATCCAGAGATTGGGAAAACAAATATAGTGCCTCTTTGCAATAAGTAGGATCCTAAGCAAAAAGAGAAATCTAGGTAGCAGAAACACTTGAAGTAGACTCTGGTTGTGTGGAAGATGAACAATGTACTGGTGACAAATGAGTGTCTTCTATAGTACATAATCACTTTCTAATGTGTGACCCACAGAAAGTTTGTTGACCCAAGAAGAAGTATTCCTAGGGAATTAATTATGAGACACTCAAAATTAGCCTATTTCTGATAAGGCCCATTTTTGTTGTGATTCAAGTTGCATGCATTGTAATCACTTTAGAAAAAAGAAAGATAATTTGAATCATCTTAAAATTAGCGAAGCATTCTTAGAAACAAAGTTTCTTAAACAAAATTCCCATGATATAGGTGGAACCTTGACTTCCAACATGAATTTTTCTTAGTTTTTTTAACCTAGACGAATTAGCGACTCACTGGGATTACTTTGGTGAGGTCCATGTTAAATTCGAATTATTGCCGCTATAACATCTAGGCTAGTGCCAACAGCGCACAAACTAGTCCCTAGCTAAAAACTTAATACTTAGCAAGATCTAAAACATTAGAAAACACACCCACATCATGACAAACCAACATGTCATTTACAAAAATCGAACCCAAATAGAGAAGGGAAAAAACTAGGGGCAAACAATCAACCAAAATAAATTTTAAGACCTGAATTTGGAAAATACACTGATTTTCAGTGCATTTTCCAAAAAAAAAAAAATCATCAATTTCTAACATTTAAAAAAATATTCACTAAAAATTTATAAAATAAATTTATTTTACATTAAAAATTACCAAAAAAAAAAAAATAAAAATAATTACAAATTTTATATATTTCAAAAAAATCATAATTTTTTATAATTCCCTATAAACAAAATTTTTACACTTTAAAATAATTCTCCATCCTTACACCACATCCACACCCACAATTCTTCATCCTTAAACCACATCCACACCCACACACCGACACAAACAATGATGCCATACCCAAATGTAGCGATATAAGTGACCCTTATGCCACGCTTACACCTAGCATCTTGACCGGGCAGGGCATTGCCGAGTAAGCGGATCCAGCTGGACACTATTCCAAGCAGATATTGAGGGTATTGTAGGATGAGGTCAAGCCCAGGGCGCGTGAATGGAATGAGGATTGGAAACAGCAGGAGAAGAAAAATTGAGGACTTCAAGCCCATCGATGATTTTTCTCTCTTTGCTTGGCTGTGATTCACTCATATGCATCTTCTCTACTCCAAACTGACTACACAAAGTCAATTAATTTCTATCAGAAGCCCCGTCTCTTACGCAATTAAAGGAGGGCCCGCGTGTTTTTTTATTTATTTTTCATTTGCATGGAATCCGTGCTTACTTGGAGAAGCTCTTATTTATAGTACACTGTGATTTGCTTGAATGATCAATCCACTGGTTTTTTTAATACGTGTGTGTGGAAAGGAAGCTTCGCAGTGAAGGCAGAGTAGAGTTTCCTATCTACCAAGGCATGGAGATGTTCAAGAAACAAGGCGGAGGAGAGCACCCAATGAGCCACTTCTGCAAAATTTGCGATAAAAGATTCGTCTCAGGAAGAGCTCTGGGCGGTCACATGAGAGCCCACGCCACCGAATCCATCGCTGCAGACACAGAGCTTCAGAAGAGCAAGAAGCCCAGAGCTTCGGATCACAAATCAATGGATTCTTCTATAAATTGTGATCTGCGCAGGAAAGAATTCAGTTCACCGAAAGGCCTGTTTGGTGATAGCTGTGCAATCCAACAAATTAACCCCCCTGAGCAATTCGATTCGAAAAAGAATAACGAAGAAGAGGACGCGGTAATCTGTCTTGTGATGCTCGCAAGTGGAATAAACACTGCTCAAAACCCACGATTCCAAATGGTGGCTGAGCAGACTGGATCAGCTGACCTCAAGCTTCCCAACACCGGTTCCCAGCTTCCAAAATGCTCGAGGAAGAGGCCCAAATATAAGCAAATTGATGGAAATGGTGGTCTTTATAATGATGATCAGGTTGAGAAAACTGGGTACAAATGCAACAGTTGCAATAAGGTTTTTCATTCCCACCAGGCTCTGGGAGGCCACAGGGCTAGCCACAGTAAGGCCAGGGGCTATTTTTCGCAGATTACTGATGGCCAGAACGAGAGCCTAGTGGAAAAGATTACCGATGAGGAGGTCACCAGTGGATCGGACACTTTCCACAAGCGTCGTCCAAAGGAGAGGAGTAAGGATTCATTTGTCAAAGCGAGCGATGAAAGGAGGACAATTGCGCGCGCTAAGACGTCTTTAAAGATCCATAAATGTTCAATCTGTGACAGGGTTTTTCCTTCGGGTCAGGCTTTGGGTGGTCACAAGAGATTCCATTGGGGTAGTGCTGCAGGTTCGGATACTGTTAGTACCATTTCTAGCAACAAGGACACCCCTACGCCGCAGCAGCATACGCCTGCAAGCGTGGAGAGATTCCACTGGGGTAGTGCTGCAGCTTCGGATACTGTTAGTACCATTTCTAGCAACAGGGACACCCCTACGCCGCAGCAGCAGAAGCCTGCAAGAGTGGAGCTGTTCGACCTCAACTTACCTGCAACTGTTGATGATGATTGCGATTCTGGAAATCTGAATAATTTGAGAGGTAATGCAGTCGATTCTTATGCCCAAAGCCACAGCCCTGGTAATTTGCAGCCTCGGTTGATGGGCCGCTAGTTAAATCCCCATTTAAGTAAATATGATGAGGCGGAAAGTAAGGTGGGACAGGAAATTGAATTTGGTTCAGCCTTTCATGCTTCCCAGTGAGGCCGCAACCTTGGTTGCAGTCGTAAGCCTACCATTTCTTGTAATTGAGTTATTTCAGAGTTTTGGATTTTTTTTTTAACCAGTTGTCTATAACGCGACTTTTTGAAAGTCTTTCTAGTGGGTTTTTCCGGTCAAAATCCGGCATCAAGTTTGATAGCTAGTTTCTGTACAATCAAAGTGTCCCAGGGGTTTTTCAGGGTGCTGAATCCTAATATGCAGTTAAAAACCCATTTTAACTGCAACAAATCAAGATTTAACCTCAATTTCTTCCCTGATTCCGTCACCGGAATCTCCAAAAAGTCGCATTATAGACAACTCCTTTTTTTAAGGATGGTCCAGATTTTTAGGTGTGGTGCTGGAATCAGGCTTAAAATTGAAGTGATATTTTGATTTGTGTTATTTAAATTAGTATGGCATTTAGTTTGTGTAGGGGTTACTCATCAAATTTGTGATTTTAATAAATGTTCGCTAAATTTTAGAGAAATTAAATCGGAAAAGTTTCCAAAAAATCTCACTAAAAGACAATTAGCGAAATCTCACTAAAAACAACTCTTCTTTTTTGTTTCACTACTTTTCAAGGATAATACAAATTATGTATGTATGCCATTTGGAATTATGCAATATAATTGGGAACATTTAACAAATATATTAATGTAATTTTTGGTTGGTAAGGTATCAATTTTTTTTGGCAAGTTTGGCAGTATTATATTTTCATGATGTCTGATAAATTTTATTTATATTCACCATTTAATAATGGTTAATAATTAAATTAAAATTACACAACTTCATTACAAAACAAACTTCTATTAAAAAAATTATAAACGTCTATTAACATAAGTATATCCCTAGAATAAATAAAGTATATATCACGTGTTTTTAGCATGATTTCAACCACATACAGCGTGTGAAAGCAAACCCAAATCATTTTCGTTTGAGTATCCCTTATCTATATAAACAACCCAAACGTTAATTCACTCATCAGATACTATATGTTATGATTTGTCCAATCTACATATTTTGTTTGTTTGTTTATTCGAATTGTGATAATATAAAATAAATTAATTGTAAGTCAACTTTCTTAAGCTGGCATTAGCGTTTATGATATTGGGATATGGAAAATAAACTACACACATAAATAGCAAAAGGAAATTATTAAAAATATATCAAAACTTAGTTAAGAAGGATACTAGAAGTCGAGAAATAATAAAAAGGGGGAAATTCTGACTTTAAAAGCGTGAACGTACACGCATTCTTACACTCTCAACACGTCCCCGACATGGAATCAACTCTGATGAGTATGAGGAAGTTTGGCCCATATATTTCTAATAATATAATTAGCACATTCATATTTACCAAAGTAAATATGGTTGATATACACTGTATATTAAGTATAGATCAATCGTATTTTCCAATGTAGTTGATATATGCTAATAAGCTTATATCAAGCACATTAATAATTATTAAAGTATTTAGAATTATTAATAATTATATATAAATATTTAACAATCAAATTAATATATATAATATATATATATATATATATATATATATTACTGTATAAATATTACATTAATATTATAATAATTATATACTCTTAATATATATTAATTAATAATAATAATAGCTCATAATATTAGATTATTTTTATTATTTTTTTTCTAAGTAATATTGTTCTATTGATATGGTACAAAAAAGGTTACAAAGAGGCATGGCCTCAGAGTTGTTGATCAGCTATCACCATCAAAATTGACACTGTTTGTTTTGGACTGCCCCTACATAGGGGAAACCAGTGCAAGAAGCCATGAAGACTGCCCCCATTATGGGGGAAATCAGCCCATTGAACCAGAAAAAACCATAGTCGAGTAAACCTTGTTTTTCTAGAAAAACAAAGAGAATGCATTTCCAGAACTAAAAAAAGACAGAGACACAACCAAAAGACATTGAGACATATCCACCTGGTAGAGGCTCAGCTAGAAGACTGCGACACATCCAGAACCACAAAAACAGTGAGACACATCCAGAACCACAAAAAACAGTGAGACACGTCCACCTGCCAGCAGGACGCATTCGCAGGAGGCCACGTGTTAAGCCGGTGGCTCCTCCGGTGCTGGTTCCTCCTCAATCCTGCATGCAAATTGATACCAGTCATCATTCGCTTCAGACACGCTATGTTCCTGGGTTGGTGGACCCTCCTCATCGCCTCCTGTGCCCATTTGCCTCTCACAAGTGTCGTGCTGCCTGAAGCTTTTGTGCCATTATGGTTGTCCTCCTCAGCTGATGAACCGCCAGCTTTGGAATTGCCATGCAGAACTGTTCTGCTTTCACTTTGTTTTTTGTTGCCAAGGATACTGATTCCTCAACGACCTAGAGCCTCCCCACTCTGCTTGTCCCTGAGGCTAGACAGAGGAGCTTGCGATTCAGGCTCTTTTGCGAAAGAAAATGTGACAGTAGCAGTGATTGTAGGCCAATTCAAGGCACTACGGAAACGAAAATGAGTGCTGTGAAGGGCGGGATAAGGAGGAAGAGGGAAATCCGCAGAGCGAACAACACCTTCTCTCCTACCTCTGCCACTTTGGGTGTTTTGGGTAGCGATGAGAGGGGTATAAGAGCGGATTGGGCGTCTCAGTGGTTGAGGTCCAGGGAATCTGAGAAGGAGTTGGTCGAAGCCTGCAAGCGGATGAATCCTCCACGGGTTCCTCTGCACCTATTGCGCATGCGATGCCTGAGGCGAGCCATAGAAGAATTGTAAGTTATGTTTACACCAAAGGAGTTGGAGGTATAGCGACGCTGAGGGCGAATAGGGGAAGTTGGGGCTTGGTCTAAAATACAGAGACTAGAATGTGAGAAATGGAAACCATTACCAAGATCCAGGCAAGGGAGAATCAGGCAACAACTACCAGTCGCAGTGCGAATACGCGGTTCAGCGGCTTGCGGAGGGTAGATGCCATGGATAAGAGGAGGATTTGCAAATCAATCTACAGGGGCCATGGCTATGAGGGAGGTGAATGTGTCACAACTTTCGGGGTCATTTATTATCTGCTGCAATGTGTTATGAATTCGTCCAAGGTAAGCCCGCGTGACGATGCAGGGAGCCAATGGCTCATCTGTCCGCCGACAGTCCATCTTGTCACCTTAGTTAACGCTGTTGATACCCGCATCCGGGTCATTTTTATATTATTTAAATAACTTAATAATATAAAATTATAAAAATAATAATAACAAATATATGTATAATAAAAATAAATAATAATATTTGATTATAATACTAATAATATTATATTATTATGATAATATACAAATATAATAATAATAATATAATAATATAATCAATATATATAATAAAAACAATAAAGACCAATATTTATATTTAAGATAATTAATAACTATACAAATAATAGCAACTATATTCTTATATATTTATGATTATTATATTAATATTATAATAATTATATAAACTCCTCATATATATTAATTTTTTTTTGTAAGTGTAGGTAGTGCCTTTCTTTTCTATTTATAATAAACAAAGAGACCAGATACATCGTTTTGGTGGCCTCAACTTGTCCCGAAGGGAAACCAGGTTTGTTGGCCACCTTATTTTGCTATAAGCATTCCAAAAAAAAATTTAACGAGTCTTTCCATTTTGGCTATATGCACTATACAACTGAAACTACCTATTAAGCTACTATCATGCATAAAACTGTGAAAATAAAAAGTTCAAAAACCATTTAAGAGCCGCAAGAGGATCATTCCTTTCTGGTGCCTATATTCTGGTCCATGTCCATGTGAGTATCCATTTGTTCCTCCTGACTTGGGTTAAAACGATCCATCCGGGACAGCAGCTGATACATCTCCTCCAGTTTGTTGTTCTGCCTGATCATGATAACCTGGAAGTTTTTCATTTCTTTCTGCAAATTTGGCATACCGTTTGTGATTTTCGCCATTTCCTTCGCTCCCTGTTCCAGTGCCTTTGCCAGGAGGCGTTTTAGTACCCAGTAGATATGTAAAGATTGCCTATACAGAGTCAGCCTTCCCTACGTATTCCCTAGATCCCTAATCATTTTAGCCCAATCTTCTGTCTCGGATTCAGACTGTTCCTCCAACACACTGGTTTCCATGTCTTAGATGATTCGACGAATGTCTTCACTTGTGCCTTCCCGATAAGCTCTTGCCGCTTCCTGAATTGCTGTTAGGGTAGACCTTCTCCCTTTGCTCTGGTTACTTGGGACTTCTGTTGGTCGGCCTCCCTGATTACATTGGTGAGGTCCATGTTAAATTCGAATTATTGCCGCTATAACATCTAGCCTAGTGCCAACAACCCACAAGCTAACCCCTAGCTAGAAACTTAATACTTAGCAATATCTAAGACATTAAAAAACACACCCACATCAGGACAAACCAACATGTCATTTACAAAAACTGAACCCAAATGAAGAAGTGAGGAAACTAGGGGCAAACAATCAACCGAGAAAAATTTAGGCACTGAATTTGGAAAATAAACTAATTTTTAGTGCATTTTCCAAGAAAAAAATCATCAATTTCTAGCATTAAAAAAAATTCACTAAAAATTTATAAAAATAAAATATTTTATATTAAAAAATTACCAAAAAAAATATAAAAATATTACAAATTAAAATAAATATTTTCGCAAAAAAAAATATCATAATTTTTTTATAATTCCCCAATAAACAAAATTTATACACTTCAAAATAATTCTCCACCCTTAAACCACATCCACATCCACAACCACCATTCTTCATCCTTAAACCACATCCACATCCACACCCACACACCTACACAAACAATGATGCCACACCCAAACGTAGCGATATAAGTGACCCTTATGCCACGCTTACACATAGCATCTTGACCGGGCAAGGCATTACTGAGTAAGCGGATCCAGCTGGACACTATTCCAAGCAGATATTGAGGGTATTGTAGGATGGCAAGAGTTAACCAGCCTGCCATAGGCATTAAATGACTGGTTAGCTGCATGCCTTTTAACGAGATAAATGAAAAATAATGGAGTGTGTTATAAAATTAAAGGGCATGCAGCTAACCAATCATTTAATGCCCTATAACAAGCTGGTTAGCCCAAGGCGTGTGAATGGAATGAAGATTGGAAACAGCAGGAGAAGAAAAATTGAGGACTTCACGCCCATCGATGATTTTTCTCTCTTTGCTTGGCTGTGATTCACTCATATGCATCTTCTCTACTCCAAACTGACTACTCAAAGTCAATTAATTTCTATCAGAAGCCCCGGCTCTTACGCAATTAAAGGAGGGCCCGCGTGTTTTTTAATTTATTTTTCATTTGCATGGAGTCCGTGCTTACTTGGAGAAGCTCATACTTAGTACAACGTCTCTTACGCAATTAAAGGAGGGCCCGCGTGTTTTTCAATTTATTTTTCATTTGCATGGAGTCCGTGCTTACTTGGAGAAGCTCATATTTAGTACAACGTGATTTGCTTGAACGATCAATCCACTGTTTTTTTTAATACGTACTGTCTGTGTGGAAAGGAAGCTTCGCAGTGAAGGCAGAGTAGAGTAGAGTTTCCTATCTACCAAGGCATGGAGATGTTCAAGAAAGAAGGCGGAGGAGAGCACCCAATGAGCCACTTCTGCAAAATTTGCGATAAAAGATTCGTCTCAGGAAGAGCTCTGGGCGGTCACATGAGAGCCCACGCCACCGAATCCATCGCTGCAGACACAGAGCTTCAGAAGAGCAAGAGGCCCAGAGCTTCGGATCACAAATCAATGGATTATTCTATAAATTGTGATCTGCGCAGGAAAGAATTCAGTTCACCGAAAGGCCTGTTTGGTGATAGCTGTGCAATCCAACAAATTAACCCCCCTGAGCAATTCGATTCGAAAAAGAATAACGAAGAAGAGGACGCGGTAATCTGTCTTGTGATGCTCGCAAGTGGAGTAAACACTGCTCAAAACCCACGATTCCAAATGGTGGCTGAGCAGACTGGATCAGCTGACCTCAAGCTTCCCAACACCGGTTCGCAGCTTCCCAATTGCTCGAGGAAGAGGCCCAAATATAAGCAAATTGATGGAAATGGTGATCTTTATAATGATGATCAGGTTGAGAAAACTGGGTACAAATGCAACAGTTGCAATAAGGTTTTTCATTCCCACCGGGCTCTGGGAGGCCACAGGGCTAGCCACAGTAAGGCCAGGGGCTATTTTTCGCAGATTACTGATGGCCAGAACGAGAGCCTAGTGGAAAAGATTACTGATGAGGAGGTCACAAGTGGATCGGACACTTTCCACAAGCGTCGTCCAAAGGAGAGGAGTAAGGATTCATGTGTCAAAGCGAGCGATGGAAGGAGGACAATTGCGCGCGCTAAGACGTCTTTAAAGATCCATAAATGTTCAATCTGTGACAGGGTTTTTCATTCGGGTCAGGCTTTGGGTGGTCACAAGAGATTCCATTGGGGTAGTGCTGCAGGTTCGGATACTGTTAGTACCATTTCTAGCAACAAGGACACCCCTACGCCGCAGCAGCAGACGCCTGCAAGAGTGGAGAGATTCCATTGGGGTAGTGCTGCAGCTTCGGATACTGTTAGTACCATTTCTAACAACAGGGACACCCCTACGCCGCATCAGCAGAAGCCTGCAAGAGTGGAGCTGTTCCTGTTGATGATGATTGCGATTCTGGAAATCTGAATAATTTGAGAGGTAATGCAGTCGATTCTCATGCCCAAAGCCACGGCCCTGGTAATTTGCAGCCTCGGTTGATGGGCTGCTAGTTATTTGTGTTATTTAAATTAGTAGGGCGTTATTTGTGTTATTTAAATTAGTAGGGTATTTTGATTGGGTAGGGATTACTTATGAAGTTTGTGATTTCAATAAATTTTTGCTGGATTTTAGAGATATTAGACCTGAAAAGTTTCCAAAAAATCTGACTAAAAGACAATTAGGCAAAATTTCGCAAAATCTCACTAAAGACAACTCTTGTTTTTTGTTTCACTACTTTTCAAGGATAATACAAATTATGTATGTATGCCATTTGGAATTATGCAATATAATTGGGAAAACATTTAACAAATATATAAATGTAATTTTTGGTTTGCAAGGTATTAAATTTTTTTCGTAAGTTTGGCAGTACTATATTTTCATGATGTCTGATATATCACCCCTATTAAGGCTGGAATTGAAAATGTGATTTCACAACAAAGAGTTCCTTAAACATAGCACCCACAATGTATCCAAAACCCCTAGACCAGATATCAATTATAATAATTATAATAATTTTCATATAAACATGTATTTTACGAACCTGATTTATGGTTTATAATAATTATTAAAAAACTATTGTAATTGTCATATAAATGTGCCTTGTAAAAATGATTTATGGTTTTTTTTTTGCTTAT
Source organism: Pinus taeda (assembly GCA_000404065.3). Lineage (NCBI taxonomy): Eukaryota > Viridiplantae > Streptophyta > Pinopsida > Pinales > Pinaceae > Pinus > Pinus taeda. Next base: position 12,675 of record APFE031330118.1, on the reverse strand, counting down.
CACATAATCATCCATTTAAGTTATATAAATACACTAGTATATCAGTTAAGAATATACATTTAACCAGAAAAACATAAAAAAAAAAACAATAAACATTCAATTAAATTTGTAAATATGACATTCAAAAAAGATAGTTAAAATAAATTTTAATTTATTTTAATTTTAATTAAAAT
>APFE031330118.1:0-10997 GCA_000404065.3 Pinus taeda | reverse complement strand
TATTATTATAATATTATATAATATTTAGATGATGATGATGGTGCCGGTTAATGTCCACTGAGACCAAACTTTGGTCTATCAGACCTAAAGAAACAAATTATTTAGTTTGATTTAAGGTTCTATTCCTATGCTCAAAAAGCTTGGAGAGAAGTCTCCCGAGTTCGCTATAATTTTGACATTGTAAAAGGCTAGGAAGGTTAGCATTGCGACAAAGATTATGACACTGAGATCTAATGTGGTTGTACGCGGGGCACTCTAAGAGGAAGTGGTTTTCATCCTCGATGTTCCTATTCTCACAGAGATGGTAGACCCTTTCCATCCATGGTGTTTTAGGAACTACCCAATGACCTGTTTCACTATGGAGCTCATGAGGTTTCATTCTAATCTTTGCTATATTAATTTTATTCTTTGAGCTAGTTAAAATAGAGAGATACTTTTGATCTTCTAGGGTGGGGTTGATGACCTTCTTATAATAACTTAAATTTCTTTTAACTACTAAATCTTCCCCACACCACATTTTTTCTTTGAACTTAGAAGTAACAATATTTTTAATGTTATTAATGTTTTGCAATGCATCATTCTCGTTGATCTTCCAATATTTTAACCAGACCCTCGTGTCTTTATACCACCCCCGTTTGAGCATTAGGTGGTTTTGGCCGGAATATAAAGCTAGCTTAGGAAGTCTATGATCTCCTATGTTATTGAGTTTTTGCTTGTACAACAAAAGCCTAATCATAGCTAGGCTCTCGATAGGGGAAATACCTACTTCTATAAGGAGAATAGGATAGGGTGTATTGCTTTTAATTTTCAGGTTATACGTTATAAAACGCTTCCGGATTTGCTCAATCTTCCTCCGAGATTCTCTAGAGATGTTGCAACCCCAAACCTCACATCCATATAAGATAACAGGAGTGACTAAAGCTTCAAAGTGGAACTTATTTTTATCTCACATTACGAGGTTTGCCATTTTACAATTATTTTCAAGACCAAAATAAGCTTTCCACCCTCCATTAATCCTTTTCTCAATGCTATAGTTCCAGTTGAGCTTGTGATGAATATCAATTCCTAGGTACTTGTAAGAATACACTTCCTCCAATTTATTATTGTCATACATAAAATTAGCGTAAGTGTCCTTCTTGGATTTGATAATCATAACTTTTATTTTGTTAGTGTTAACAGTCATACCCATGGTAGAGCAGAAATCCTTAAGAAGCCTAAGTTGCTTATCAAGATCAGATGGGCACCTTGCGAGAAGAACAATATCGTTGGCATAGAGAAGAAGGATGACCACTATCCTAGCTAAGATCGTGCCAGCACATCCTGCTTTCTCTAAATAACCTTCGAGCTTGTCGATGTAAATGCCAAATAGGGTAGGGGAGAGGGGAAAACCTTGTTTAACTCCATCATTACACTTAATATCTTTCATCCAACCCTCATTTCTCTTTAGCTTGGCAATTACATTCTCGTATAACCTTATAGCGACAGCTCTCAACTCGAAAGGAACCTTTAGCTCTTCTAATCTATTCCAAAGGTTGTTTCTAGGAATCATATCGAAAGCCTTTCTAAAGTCCACAAAGCAACAAAACATATTGGATTTATCATTACGACATTCCTCCACAATGATCCTAAGTGTAACGAAGTGGTCTGTTGTTGAGTGATGCCTTCTGACACCCGTTTGGCCCTTAGCCCATTTACCTTCACTTTCAAGCCATATGCTCAACTTCTTTTCCAAAATACTACCATATAGCTTGGCTAAGAGAGGGATGATCATAATTGTCTGATAATTAGAGGGGTTATTTGTATCCCCACTTTTAAAAATAGGGATAATGAGGCTCTCAGTCCATGGTTTAGGGAACCCTTGCTTGACTGCTTGATTGAAAAGCTTGTGGATGTGGGGGATGAGGAAAGGACCTCCAATTTCTAAGATTTCCGCCTGGCAACCTTCAATGTCCTTAGCTTTCCCATTAGCTAGGCAATTAACCCCAAACTCAATGTCTTCTAAAGAGAAAAATTCTTTCATTGTGAGTAGGGTTTCAAAGTTATCCATGACATTTGGAGATTCATAAAGTTTTTTAAGATAGGAATTCTAATAGTGTAGAGCAATTTTATTATTATCTTTAGTTTTCCTAGTCAGAATCTGCCTCCAAAATTTCTTAGGAGCTACCTTAGAGAGGTGTAAGAGATTCTCTTTTCTTTGACGAATGTACTGCCTCTTTTTCCTTTTAGTTAGGGCTTTGTACATTTTATCTTGCCCATTTTAAGAGATTCATCAACAACGTCCTTAATTGCTCTCCTCGCACTTTTACAATCTTTGTCATACCATGGGTTGGTTTTGCTATTTCTTTTATTATTTGAAACTTCAATTAAGAACTTGTTAATAGAATATGAGAGGGTTGTAGTAAAATTATGATAGAGGTCTTCTATGTTGTATATACTAGATAAAGGAAGCAAATTAGCTTTTAATTCATTTAGAAAGAGATCGTTTTTATTTCTATCAAATATTAACTTCTTTTAGCTATAAGGATTATTTTCTATGGGATCTCTATGCATGAAAAATTTGAGAGTTATAAGTAAAGACCTATGATCAGAGTTAAGCTCGTGGTCGTTTAAGATGTCAAAATTTATGTTTTGATTAGATGCGATAAAATGACATATAGAAGGATGAACGTACCAACTCTTGTTCGTGTCTTAATTATTATTTATATGAATTGGTCACAACACTGATAATTTCTTGAATCAACCTTAGGAGCAGGTTACTCCTAGAGTCTCACGAGTCTTTAATTTAGTCTAATAGGTTGTGTTGAGAGGAAGTTATTAATTCTCTATTGGCCGAATGAGTGCCTACGCTGAGGATAGCTTGGTTATCAAACTGATAAATATCCATAAATCTTAGGATGGATAGCCTACTACAAGCTTGTATTGGCACACATATATCGAATGCGTAGAGCCCAATAGAAACTTAGAATAAAAAATAAATGCATGCCTTATTGATATGTTTACACTAAATCGATCCTTCTATACTATTTTTCTTTTCTCACGAGCTTATATGATGTGTATATATATTATATATATTGCATTGTTATGGAATTTCAGCCTTCACTTAAACCCTATAATCCTTGACAGAGGTGTATTGTTATGTATATCTGTCCTCAAAAAGAAATCCACATCGAAACCTTACAGAGAGTCAGGGTCGAATCCATCCTTGATTTATTTAGGTCTAATTATGGGGCCGCAGAAAGCGCACATAAATGAAGGAGGCTGGGGTGATGTGTTCTAGAGACCTCCTTAGAAGCTCAAAGGAAGTTGCACGATGGGAAAATTGAGATGAGAAGGATCAATATGACTTGGCGAAGTCAAAATGATGGAAAAGGAAAGGGTGAGTTGGAGCCCTCACATTGGACAATGGGAGATCAAGTTACCGATGTGGAAGGAATATCACATCGTCAAAAGGATTTAGGTAGGGCTCGCATAAATGAGAATTAATTTAGTAGGTAACAAGAAATTTCCCATCCCAAAGTTTGTTTCCCAGAGATGGTCTTGCAAAATTCCTAAAGGGTGAGTTAGGCTTGCAAGGACTGGGATGCAATGGAAAATTCGTCAGCTTGACATCGAGAAAGATCAATCAGATTGCATGTCGAGTAGTGTGGCCCCATGTTACACCTAAGCTTGAAGGTTATTCTTCGAAGCATGAAGAGGAGCACATGTTAGAATGAGAGAGATAATGTAAGCCAGGATGTAGTGGCATACACATGGCCCAACAAGACATTCATTGGAGTTTCGTTGACCCATATACAGGTCATCCTGGAGGATCAATCCTAAGGAAAAATGTTAAGCGCACGATTGAAAGGGACCATGTAACAGAACCCGGGAGATGGGAAATTGGTGGTAGATGACGACTCATAGAGTGGTCGCAAGTATGTATATTTAATAAACATATCATCATGCACATATGTATAAGATTTGCATTTTAATGCAAAGCGTGGGGTCATGGAACCCAAAGCCATGAATGGGTCAGAAACCATTAACCATTTTCCATGTGGCATTGGGAGGTTGGCTAGGGGGTATATCCACGTGGTTGCCACATGGCTAGGATGATGATGTGGCACTATCTAATTTTCCAAAATTTTAATGTGCACATCTCTTGATCCAAAGGCGGGATTGAAGTATTTCTTTATATCACTAGAATCATCTTGACAAGAAAAACTTAATGGTGATGTCAAACTCAGGCTTTAAGTGAGTTGGGAAGATCAAAATTTTTAGACACCATTTCCATAGTGGCACCTTGGAACTTGGGTCAACATAGTAACCACCCCCTTTTAATTAGGGTTATGGTGAGGATGAGGAGAGGGGGGTGGGTGGATGTTATAGAGTGGTATCTGAGCATCCAGGTTCAACAATTGGATTGGATGGGCTCTATCATGAAAAAGTAACCACATGATCCTATAAAAGGGTTTCGTGTTGGTTTTTAGAAAATTAAGAATACTTATAATTAGGTGTTAAAAGTTGGTTTGCGAATAATTGATTGCATGCACGATTGATGTGATTATTTTGTGATTAATCAGGTAGCATGGACCAACAATTTATATGTTCTCATTGCTATTGATGATCTAACAACTAGTGTCAGCATGTATATTTTGTTAATATTGATTCTAGAAAATGTTTATTGATTAACATTGGCATGCTAACATGGACTGTTGTTGTGGTTGACCTTATTATTACATCTTGGCAAAAGCAAGACATGAAATTGATTTGTTGTCATTCGTTTATGTAATAATGTTTCTAATAATTGTGTGTGAATGATAGCATATCACAAGCAACAAATGACAAAAAAATATAGAAGAATGAGGATCATAGTGGTATAACATAGCTCTAATTAGTCACAACATGGAAATGAAGGGTTTAGGATAAGTGAAGAATAAATATCAGTTGGCCAAGGGGGAGGGACGAACTCTCCTGCTTGATACCTTGAGAAGCCTAATAGCTCAAGTCAGAAGTTTTAAGGAAGACAATGAAATATCGGTAAGATCTCATGAGAGGTAAGCTTAAATAAATGTGGTCATCTTTCAAAGCCTCTTAGACTTATAGAGACAGAAGCAAAATGAGTTGGGAACTAGCCATAAAGACAAGATAAGTCTTTAGGAGTCCAAGGAGGAAAAAATGGGGCATATGGTAGTAGGCCAGGAAGAGGCATTGGTAGGAGAGTGAAAACACTGTGAAGTGAAATTCACAATTGAGTACGCCTGACGGAAGACCTAGCATTTATGTGCATAATTATAGTGGGTATTCCAACTCCATCACTAGGAGGCACCATTACCGTTTCCATCATCACCGTCATCATCAGAAAAGAGGAAAGGATTATATGCCAAAGGAATTTAAGAAATCCAAGCCACCCACATTTGATGGAGATATCAAGAAATATGAAGATGCAGAAGCTTGGTTTCTTGGCATGAAGAAAATTTTCAAAATCCATGATTATTCTAACAATATGAAAGCCAATATTGCCACCTATAGCCTAAAAGGGAAAGTTAACATATGGTGGGAGGATCTGAAGAATGTTAGAGGAATAGCTGAAGAGGGTTTGATTTAGAATGAATTTGAAAGGCTCTTTAAAGAGAAATATATGTTCGACACTTACTATGAACACAAGGTGAAAGAGTTCTATGAACTCTAAATGGGACAAATGACCGATGTCGAGTATGTTACCAAGCTTATGGAATTGCTAATATATGTTCCATATCTTAGAGATTAGAAGGACAAGATTCAAAGGTTCATTATGGGCTTCCTATCACATTTAAAGACTAAATTGAACTGTTGTAACCTCAGACATTGAACAAGGCCATTAAAAAGGTGAAAGAATACTGCGATTAGTGTACACACCATCTAAATCTTAAGTCTGAATTGAAGGTCTCAAAATTAGAGGAAAAAGTCAGAGACGTTCTAGACAATGGACTGGGGATAAGGCAATAAATTCCACCACTAGTAGAGGTGAAACCCTACAGAAGACCAACACAACTTGTTAAGGCTGACATGCTTAAGCCAAAGAAGATGATGGACCCTAGAAAAATCCCTTAATGTGTTAGAAATGCAGGGAGAATCATCTCCATAGATATTCCCCCCAGATACAAGGGAATAAGTCAGGATTTCATATTGTGCAAGAAGCACAAACAATGGAGGATGTTTCTCGAAACATGCCTAAGATATGTGCAACTGTCGAAAACAAGCACGCTGGCTGTTTGGCATCAGGGGCCAAAATATTTGATTATGTGTGTGTGTGTGTGTGTGTGTGTGTGTGTTCATTTTGGATGTTATTGAAGCAATAAAATACATTGTATAAAATTGAGCAATGGTTGAGTATAATCGCTACAGTTGGTTGCAGTTGAGGAGATTGATTAAGATTGTGGAGAGGGATCAGGTTGATCATTACTCATGAAGCATTAAGAACTTGCTATACTCATGGGGATTGAGTCGATTTTTGGAGCCTCCTTGTTTTATGCTTATTATTGTGGTCTTAAATCGTTAGTTGAATTGATTGTTGTCCTTGATTGTTGATCTGCACATGGCCATGTTATTGTTTTTAAGAATTATATGACTATTTTCATGAATTTCTTTCTTTTACTGTTGCCTTGTTTTCTTTGGGATTCACCTTTTGTTTTCATGCTTTGGGGATCTTGAGAAATTGTGGAGCGTGGAAAGAAGGCCACAAGGCTCTACTAGAAGTGCCAAGGAGGCCCTATGTGTGAATAAGGATGTGAGAAAATGAGAAAGGCGGACTTAGGTAGTGGTTCAGGAAAGACTATTAATAGTGTATATTGGAGAATCGCTCCTAGATATGACAACAACACATGGAGTTCTCTAAACCTTGATTTTAATTTACATGTGATTATCTGTGACCAATTGAATGGAAGTGTGATAGTTAGAAAGACTGGTTTGGTCCATGGGTATAATAGACAACAATATGGCAGCCATGAAAATGTCTTAAAAGGAGGTTATGTTGACCCTAACTCTAATTACATATGCAAATGCATGTTCATGATCATGTTGATAGGTATGAATAAATTCCATTGTGTCTGACATGGTCTTGTCAAGAATAATTCTTGTGGAATAATGATTCTATAAAATTTAGTTAATGAAATATAAATGGCCATATGGGATGACATGATATGTTGTCTAATAAGATTCCTGGTTGAAAGAGGAAGCAATAGGGTAGGAAAGCCCTGAAAAACTAATGAGTTAAAAAAAATATGATGGTATATGCTCATGTTGTGTCATATAATGAAAACGAAATGTTGATGGTTATTGAAGCATGTATACTAACTAATAAGCAGAATCCTAGATTGCAGGATTGGGTATGTACTCCACTAAGAATTATGTTGATGCCATAAGAGAGTTCCGTGGAGTAAATAAATTATGATGATAGCATAACTAATAAACCCATGAGGCTTGTTGGCTAATAATAATAGAGGATAACTCTAATGATAACACAACTAAGAAACCCTTAAGGCTTGTTGGATGATAATCATAGAGAAGCTGTGATGATAGTACAATTGAGAATCCCTTGAGGCTTTCTAGTTGATAATCACAAAGTAAGATCATAAGATAGCTCAAATGAGAAACTCAAAGAGGTTTGTTGGATGATGATCACTAAGTAGTGGTTGTTTCTGATAAGATAATAAAGCCACTAGAGACAATGCTGGTTGATAAATTTTGAGTGGAGAAGTGACACAAGCCTAGTGGATTAATAACACCTGATGTAGTTCCATGGAATTGGGCTGAGAGCATAGGTGGAAGTTCCAATAAGCTACTGGAGAGTGTAATCTTATCCCTTGATGAGTAGCACAATTAATCCAACTTCCTCATTATTGACTATCTCTTTTTCTCTCCAAGGTTGAATTGAGATTCATTTTGCTCTACATGAACCTCTGTGATGATCTATAACCACTATGGTTTAACAACTAGGAGTTGTTGAGATCACCTGATAAATGGGCTTGCTAATAACTGGCTACAACCACTTTGGTGTAACAGTGAGGATTTGTTGACAACACCTGATAAATGAGCTTGTTAATAATTGAATTGAAAACACTGTGGTGTAACAATTAGGAGATGTTAACATCTGACAAGTGGGATTTATTAAAGACATGTGTCTGAATGGCTAAACAATCATTCAAAGGACAAGGCAAGAGGTATATGATGAATCTCATGAGAGATTGTATGAAATGTTACAGGAAGGCATGGGCATTTCCAGACAAGGTGATTGTCCAATGAAGCTCACTAAAAAGAGGAATACAACAACAACTTGGAGATATTGAAGTGCGCAGTAAAAGAACCAAGAAAGCTACAAAGTGCCACTAAAGGATGGTATAGTTAATGTGTATATACATATTCATTGAGTTGTTGGGCAAGCGACTATGTATATAAGTTGTGATTGTAATAGAGATGAGTCTATAAAGATCCATGAAACAATATGCCTATTTTCCAAATGTGAGTCATTATGTATGGACATAGAACACTGAGGACAGTGTTCGCCTCAAGGGGGAGGGGATTATAATAGCCCTACGGGTCAATTCCCCTTATAAATCCCTTCATTGTAATTATATAATTATAGATTAAAAATGGCTTAGAGAGGGACACAAATTCCAATGCTTGAGGTGGGAGATTTCTCGAGGCAGTTGATTGTTTTAAATATCAGTCATGTGTTGGCTACGTCATTTTAATGGAGCTGATTATAAATTAAAATTAGTTGGGAAGCTAAGGACATACCCATGTCCTTGTTGAGAAGGGGCTACAAGAAAGAAAGGAAATATGTTTAATGAAAGGTATGGGTTACACTTTCAAGAGGGGTTGGACCCGTAGACCTCTTTGAATGATAGAACCATCGTGGATGAGAAGGTAGGGGAGGATATAAAGAAAAACGACAGGAAGGAGAGGGTATAATTTTTTTCTTTTGGTACTTACATTCTCTCACACACTGCAGGAATGGGACCCTCTTTATTCGCATTCTCGAATGTGCAAAGGAGGAGAGGGGGATGCACACTGAGGAAAAGAGGAGGCCAAGGGTTCTTGTTAGAAAAAGAAAAGGGAGACTAAGAGGATTTGGTTGAAAAGAGACCAATATGTCAAAAGGTTCATGGGAAATTACCCATGGCTCATACGAATAGGCAGAGGAAAGGAGCAAAGGAAAAGGTAGGGAGGTGGTGAGGATCTTGAATGAGCAAGCTAAATTGCTAAGAGAGAAAAGGAGATATTAGGACTAAGATAATCCAAGGAGAAGAACAGAATTTTGATGATAGGAAAATGAAAAGACCCAAGAGGCTTGTTGACTAATAATCACAGAGTAGTGGTTGTGTTTTATAGGGATGATAAATCCACTAGATACCTTGTAGGTTGATAACCTTTGAGAAATGGAAATTGCACTCTTATTCCTTCCAAAGGTAACATAGCCGATAAACCTCCATACCATTAACTATACATCTCTCTCCATTGTTGAATTGTGACTCTCTATGTCTAAATCCCTAGAAAAATTGGAATACCAATCTATAAGTCCCTCTGCATGGAATAATGTGTTCCTTGCATGATGTGAATTATTGGACTAGCTGTTGGGTGAAGGTAGGGTAGCCTTGAGATACTTATTTCAGCGAGATGATATTGGTGTAGTATTATAAATAGAAGATGGCTGCAATTCAATGAATAGTTTAACATGTTTACTAGGTTTGATAGTTGGTGGGTGGAGGGGAGGAAATCTCAAGACACCTTGTTTCAGCTGAAATAGTGGTTTGAAACTCCTTTGAGAACTCTTTATCTCAAGCACTGGAATTTGTCTCGAGGGCGAAAACTACAAGTAATAGTGGTTGTAGCTCATTTACAGTTGATTGGAGAGTTGTAGTCTTGATCTCAGCCGCCAACTCTAGTGTCAATCCAAGATAAGTCTATGCATATGTAACTTGTTCTGTTGAACAAATATATACATACATGTTGATTAGTTGAGTGATATGTGTTTCTTTTTGAATGAAAATAATGAGGCTTTGTTGATTGGTCCTTCACATTGTGATTCTGATTAAAATCCTAGTCTAAATGGCTCATTTGTGATGAATGGGTGAACCTGGTAAGTTCACGATTGTTAAACTGATGGATGAATCTCTGTAATATTAACACTCTAACAAGAGAGTGGTGGTGAGGGATGGTTGATCCTTGGGGATGAATGTACCAACTCTTGTTCATGTCTTAGGTATTATTTATATCAATTGGTCACAATGCCAATAATTTATTGAATCAATCCTTACGAGTGGGTTACTCCTGGAGTCTAATGAGTCTTCAATTTAGTTTAATTGGTTATGTCGAGAGGAAGTTGTCAATTCTCTATTAGCAAAATGGTTTCTTGCACCAAGGATAACTTGGTTTTCAATCTAGTAAATATCTATAAAGCTTAGGAGGGAAACCCTTCTATAGCCTATTTTACACAAATATATCAAATGACCAGAGCTCGGTAGAAGCTTAGAATAACGAAAAAATGCACGTCTTATTGAGGTGTTTACGCTAAACCAATGCTTCTGTAATCATTCACTTTTCTCATGAGCTTATACAATGTATATACATAATTCATTCTTGTTCCATGTCAAACTTGGAATAAACCCCATAATATTTGACAGAGGTTCCATGTTGATGTATATCAACCCTCGAAAAGAATTCTACATTGAAACCTTACGCAGAGTTGGGTTTGAAGCCACCCTGTTTGATTTAAGTCTTATTGTGGGGCTGCATAGAGCGCACATAAAGGAAGGAGCTTGGGGTAATGTGTCCCAAAGGCCTCGTCCCCTAAATCTCAAAGGAAGTTGCACAATGGGAATGCCATTCATTAGAGTTCTGTGGACCCATAGATAGGTCATCCCAAATTATCAATCCCGGAGCAAAACGTTAAGTGCACAATTGAAAGGGGTTGGATAATAAAGCCCAGGAGATGGGAAGTTGGCTGCGGATAACGACCCAGAGTGGTTGGTAAGATA
>APFE031330114.1:0-41092 GCA_000404065.3 Pinus taeda | reverse complement strand
TACCTTTTTCTCATCCAAGGTAGATAATTGTTCCTTCAACAATTCTATTTACTCATATGAAAATGAATAACAAATATCATTCAACATCCGTTAGGATCTAGACTATCTCTTCATTACACATTAAAACCAATAATCTGTATCTAACCCAAAGTTAGTAATACCAATTCATCTGTAATTTAAAATATAAATTTAATCCAATTCTCAAAAGTTAAAAAAAAAAAAACACACACACACATTTTCATGGAGAGATACTAAATGTTAGGTACCAGAACCTACTCCAATATATTCATATACCCAAATCACATATCCCTCAATAATGACTACATGATCTCTCTATATAGATATCCACCCATTGCACATATTGCCTCTTTATTAGGCCAACCACTATTATTACATATACATTTTGATTTAACCCCATATATGCCCGCCCTGGGATCATCATCATATCATCTTTCAAAAAGCTTTGCAATGGTTTTCCCAACCAAATGACAAATACATAACAAGAAAATACTAATGATAAATGAGGAAGTCATATAATGCACATTGCAGATGTTGCTTTGCAACCGAAATTTGGAGATGGGCACTAATTCTTTTCTTTCTGAATAGAAATTGTGTGATTTCCATAAATGTTAAGGTTAGTTTAAGTGGAAGCTCCATTAAATAACTGAGATTTCTTTCAGGAAAGTAAGTCTAGCATCACGTTTTGAAGTAGATTATAAAGTAAAGTGAATAAAACGTTTCCAATAATCATATGCTTCACAGGGATGGATTTGACTCCGTCATGCTACCCAAAGACTGCAGCAATGCTAATATGACATTATTCCGAGGGTGATGGTCAGAGGGTTGATCTGGCATCCCAAATGCTAGATGATTAAATCCCTTCCTTAAATGCTGACTCGGACAACACATAATATTGGTTCATATCAAGAGGCTTACACAAAATGTTATCATTAACACCAGGATTCAGAGAGCCATGCATATATGCACCCATAAAACTATAAAGCTTATTATACACATTTTTGCACGTTCTCGTAAAGTTCTATATACATATTACATATAACTAAGGATCATGGCCATAAAAAGTTCATTTTAGCCTTGCTACACCCTATGAAAATGGTTAATGATAAATACAGCATGCAAATGTGTAGTGGGTTTATTTATATGCCAAAATCGTTGGGAAAATTAACAAATAGGAAAATGAAGACATTGCTAAAAATTTCAGAAGAGATTTGAGGAATTTTTATGTCGCTTATTGATAATTACAATTGTAGTGCATGCTATAGAGTGACCAAAGCAACTTAAAACTTGAAGTGCACTAAGTTTGTTTGCCAAGATGCATGTGTCAGCCTGATATTGAACAACAAAACAGAGAAAATGTTACTGACTTGAATCGCATATGCACACAAGTATTTGTAACTGATTTTTACTTTTCAAAAAAATCATATTTACTTTGCAAACTTAAGATTATATTTACTCATTTTTTACTTTGCATGTACGTTTCTTAGTCCATTTGTCAACTATGCTGGTCACTAAATTATTCTTATGAATCAAAATGCATAAGTATTAAAAAGCATCCGGAATAGTGTCTTGATTCATGGAATATTTGGATTTAAGTTCTTAAACAATAACCTTTAGCTTTCTCAAATCTCGATACATCTGTCCTGTAAATTTACCATCGTCCTAATATTCAAACTGCTCTAAGAGTGCATTCATCTCATAAACTAAATGGGCTTCCTTTCATATTGTTGACTTTTCCTTTCCAACAACTGTAAATTTTATCACAAGGTTGGACAATTGATAGGATTTTAGGAAAGAACACCTACCATTCTAGTGCCTGAGACTCAAACCCATGAACATCAGTTGTCACTTTCTTTTAGATATTCACCTGAAAAACACTAATTGCATTTTGATTCTCAATCATCTAGACCACTTCATGCTTCAATACTTCTTTCAAAAGAAAACCTAAATATGTTCCTAACTTTTTTTGACTGCTCTGAAACTTTTGATTCCTGTTTTCTCAATAAAGTCCCTATTATTTATCCAGGTTTTAACTTTTAATCTTAAAGGTTTGTAATTGTTTCCTTCATGGTCTGTACGGTCAATTACAAAACCTTGAGGAAAGGACAAATCAAAATTTGTTTAATTTGAATATGCATGGTCCACTAAATTCAACTTTATATTCTTCTCAGATAACTATGTCTACGAATATAAAATAGAATGAAATTGCAGTTATGTAACCAGAACTTTATTTCAGACAATTTAATACCAAACAACACTATTTTCCTTGCTAATTAAATAATATAAACCATATTAAACCATTGATAAACGTTATTAGTGTTGAAAAGCACAAGACAAATACAAACCAGGTTGCAAAGTTTTATGATGACCAGAAAACAACTAGCCTCAACAATTAACACCACAGATGAGCAATTCTAAACCAATGGCATAGTGTCCATTTCAGTTAGATTCCTCACACCACTCATGGCCAACCATGAATAGCATTGAACCTCTACGTACATTGTGATCTAAGTAAACCAGATGTGCCATAAACTTTAGGACCATAGGGTCATTCAGATATAAGTTTTAAGAAATTATTCACTCTCTATCTATGAGCACATTGAATTTCAGTGGCAATATTTCTTTTAGTTTCTTATATAATTCCTCATAACTGTGATGGAACTGATTGTTCCACTACTGTATATGTATTCTTTTCCATGCTTAGATGAATAAATTCATAAATTTCTATGTTAAAGAAAAGTATCATGTTTCAAGCCCTGATGGTTAGCTCAAATGGTCATGAGCCAAACACGAGTTCTCTCCCCCCAATGTAAGGTGGGTAACAGGTTTGACTTTCTTAATATCTACAGGGAGAGGGCACTGAAAAAAATATTAAATTCCACAAAACTTCAATAACTATTGTAAATTTAGATGTGTATATTTATTAATGCACAATAGAGTGATCAAAACGAGAAAGTATAATACAAGGTATCTTTGTCTAGGACCTTTGATTTTTTTTTTCATCTTTACTATTGATTTCAGCGCTTTTTATTTTGGCCCTTTAGTCGACTACCTCAAGTATCTGCAGTTTGTATAGCCATGGCAAGCATGCACCAGAGCAGAAGTTGAGGAAATGATTGAATTGCATATCACAGTCAGCTTAATTGATGGTCACAACTTGAAGTATCGGTATTCATGTACCTGACTTCCAGAATTGTTTCGTCCTGCATAAAGCATACATTTTAAACCTCATTCCATTTCTTTCTTTTTAATAAACTCAAATACCTGTTGGACCCTCATAGTTTTCTTTGTTGAACTGATTACTCAGATGAAGTGGCCTTCCACAAATTACAGATTATGCACAAGCAAGAGGACCCCTAAACAAAATAATGATGATATCTGATTTTTATTTATTTATTTATTTATTTATTTTTAAACTAGAATACCAAAACTAAAAATCCAACACTTGCAAGACTAACATAACTGAGATGTTAAGCAAAGATCATTCAACATTTATTCGAACTTTGAAGATAAAAATAGAAGAGGAAATTGGATACCATGGGAACATTCATCACTCAGCCATAGGCATTGGATTTAAATGTCTCTCCTGAGCTGGGGTTTTTAGATGACAAGGGTTGTGTTTTCTTTCTCTCTTTGCAGGCTTTCTGAAAGGATTTCGCTAAGGCTCCAGGCAGAAGACACTGATCCAGTCAAGGAAGAGGGAAATACTATAGCGGAAACGACCTGCTAACACCAACTAAATCAAGGAATTCACTGTTAAGTTGCAATTACAATGGCCCTCAGCCTTAATCTTGCACTGCTAATCCCTGACAAGAGCACGATTTCTGAGTTTTATAGTAAAAATGAAAAATCCCACCTGCATGTAGTCTAGTTCTAAATGAGTGAGCCTGGCGTAAGCATCTAGCCTCATGTACTAGCTTTTTTGAGTTCAACGAGCATGATAATGAGCAGGATGGTAGCAAGAAGACCCTCCTCAAGGGGTTTAAATTATGTGAAAATCAAGAAACGTATAAAATCAAGAAACACACGTGCCTGTCAACAATGGAAAATAATTTTGAACTTGAAAACCTCAGAAATCACGAGCTATGAACTAAACATTCTTCTGAAACTAAGACTTAGTATACCATTCTCCCAAGAGAATGAAAGATAAAATATCGGAATGATGGAATGCAAGAATGCCTCTCATCTCCTCACCATCTATTAATTAGAACAACTTGATGGGGAACACATGCACACACTCCATGTGTGTACATGCTACTTGATTTTAGCTGCTTGATTTATTCTTTTACTTTCTTTTGATTTAGCTTTCTGATATTTTATTGCTTTTTTGTTTATTAATTATTCTTATTTAGAGCTTTAGTGTAGTTATACATTTTTTTATTTTTTTTTATTTTGTGTATATTTTAAATATTTTATGATTTATTATTTTTTTTATTTATTATTAGTTAAGTTATTTATGATTATTATTATTATTTATTTTGTATTATTTATTATTTTTATTATATATTCTATATTTATATTATTATTTTTATTATTTATTATTAAAGGGAGGGATATTACAAAAGAACCAATCTAGTTCAACAATAGAGATCCAAATGGCATGACAAATATATAAAAGAAAGAAAGTTCCAGCCAAGAAATTGAGGATTATTGTTTGATTCAAAGTTCAAAGACTTGCAAGGGAAATTTCAAAATCATTGGCTTGGGCCCTATGAGATTGAAATAATATTTGATAATGGTGTAGTTAGGATCAGAACTATTGGTGAAGAAAGGACCACCTTTCTTGTGAATGGTCATCGACTGAGAATCTATCATAAGCCATTGACAAAGGAAGAATTTATGAAATATTTGCAAGATAATACTAATTTAAAGTTGGTGAAGAAAGATTTTCCTTCTTCCCCAACTTGATCTCCAAAGGACTTTTTCTTTCTTAAAGGAAATATATATATATATATATACTTGAAAACAAACAATGGTTGGCATGTTTATACAGAAAATCGAAGGTGAAAATCAATTTTTGACACCTTAAATTTTCCTCATTCCTGTTCTAAACCCATTTTCTTTATATCCCACTCTTTTCTTTTCAAAAATAAAATAGCTACAGAATAACAATAAATCTATGGCTTTTACATAATTCTGCAACTAATTTTGATAGGAACCACCAATTGGGCAATTGAATCAGTGATCAAATTCATTCTTAAAAGCACCCAAAGACAATGAAGAAAGGAGCAAACAAAGGTCAGAAATCTGAATGTAGAGGTATGCAAACATTTAATTTAGTAATAATGATAAAAAAAAACATTTAGTATATGAATTTTATGATGATTGTACTGCAAGTTAAAAGTAATCATTGCCTAAGGTTGAAAGGTGTTTTTGTCATATCACCATAACACCGCCATTGTCTCCAATCATTTCACAAGAATCCCAACTCAATATCGAATTCATTGAAGAAATCGCTGAAATCATAAACTCAGATTCATTAAATCCTCCAAAACGGTCACTTCATTCATTCCTCTCTCATCCACAGTTTTCATTTATACCCTTTCATAAACCCCTCATTCTGAAACCCTGATCCATTTTTTGTCAAGAAGCAAGTCAGAGGAAAAACTTTCCAATCACGGGGATCATTGTGAGGTCTTAGCCGAATGGAAGAGAGTTCATGGAAGGTTACTCGCAAGTAAACGAGATGTTGTAGATAGCGCAGTGGCTACATTGCGTGGAGAAATTTGATGGTTTCAACAAAGAGGTGACCAAATCCTTCGCTAGAGCATTTGATGGAGTAGAAGTTGAGATTGGAGATGTTAAATTTGCAGTGACAAAGTCCTTTATTTCTGAAGCTACTAGCCTATCCAGAGGAGGAGAATGATGGTTTAAAAATAGAGGCATAGAAAGTGAAGAATGGAGAATTTTCTTAAAGAACCCATGTATGGACATATCCATTTTCAAGAAAGGAATCCCAATCACTGCACTTAAAATAAATGGAGAAATCTATTTTTAGCTATTCCAAAATTTATCTCTTGTGAAGGAAGGTTTGGTTGCGTGTTCTTTTATCACATTCATCTAAGGATGCATTTTCTGGAAGGGAATGAGATCAATGTTCCATACTTTTTGTTGAATGGCTTAAGAAAAATGTAAAGAAATGCACAGAAAAATATTCAATTTATAGAAACCACTATGTATCATCATGGCCTCATCAAAATTCTTATTGAATTCCACCTTAAGGGTTCAGGAGATGTTTGGGAAAACTTCTTACCTAGAAACCATTTTAAGGAAGAAGAATAAGAACAAATCAGTAGTGGTAAAGGAAAAAGAGGGAGAAAAAGAGTATCTAAAACCCTATTCAAAATTCACCTCAACAACAGTCCCAAGAACAATCAAAGGATGAAATTCCTATTGCAAACATTTTAAGAAGAAAAAAGCAAACTATTAGAATAAATAAAGTCAGCAAAGAAGAAGAAAACACATCCAAGGACATAGAGGAGGTCAAAACAGAAAAGAAAAGAATTCAAATAAAAAACCCTCCTCCATCAAATGTGAGAAGAAGTGTCACGCTTAATCCAACACTAAGGGAACCATCTCTAAAAGACATGTAATTATGATACAGAGGAAACAGAGAAACAAAGGACTCCCTCAACTATTGTTATTTCACCCATTCAAAGCCCAGACCAAAGAACAGCAGAAATAAATCTAGTACAACAAGAAATATATGATTATATCGAATCTATGGAAAAGAAAGTTGCAGAAAAGACATTTGGTTCAACAGTGCATGCAAAAGAAGGTCAGTCTAGTAGCCCACAAGAACCTCTAGTCATAAATATTAAAAAACAAGAAATCTTTGACTTGGAGACGCTAAATAAACACATACAAATGGAACATGAAACCTTGAAGATATAGAATGAAATTCAAAGGACCCAAAATGACAATATTCTCTTACATTTGAGCGTGTGGTATAAGAAAAATAGGAAGTTGAAACAAAAGAATAAGGTCCTTAAAATAAAAGTGATAAATCTGAAATACAAAATTTTGATGAAGAAGCCAAGGATGGCAGTGGAAAGGAAAAAGGTGAAAAAGACAAATTTGGATGTGTTGGCTTGAGTTTCAAAGGAGATGCAGTAGTTGACAAGGGCACATATTTTTGCATTTTTGAATGAGGACATATAATGACCTCCATGTGGGGGAATGTAGAGCCTCATGAATGCTTCATCTTGACACTCTTATTCACTCATTTTCCTTCTCCTTGACCATTACTTTTAACTTGATAGACATCAAATTGTAGGTTTTTGACATGGGTAAGGTATTAATTATCCTATTTTTCATATTTCATAAATGTTCCTTATTTTTCAGTTAAATTTTGCATTCGCTATGGGATTCATGCAATTCTGCAGTTAACATCTGTTTTTGCAGCCAAATCCATTGTTGAACAAGGTCTGAGGCCTCATTCAAGCAAAGAGAGACATGGGAAAAAAGAGGTTGATCCAATCAATGATCTCTTCCTATCATCTGCATCAAATCATTAGAATAAAGCCTGAATCACGTGGTTAAAGGCAAAAGTCAACACGTAGCTAGAGCATGCGAGCAAGAGTTCGAGATGAAAACGCCTCACGATTTTCTCTGTTGAATAACAAATCGTGAATGAATCATTATCCACTTCTCAGTTTGATAGTTGAATTAGAACTTTGGTAGACGAAAGTACGCATGAAAGCCTCAAACATTTATTAAATGGATTTTATAAATATCATAAGGCAGGACAAAACATGAGACAATGTGAATGAATATATTGTGATTGTAACTATTTTGAAACCTGTGTTTTTATTTATTGGAAGTGCCTTTGAAGACTTGATGCATAGTTAATTGTTCATTAAAGCTTGAGACCGCCTGTTTGTTGAGGGCCCCTGCAAATAGTGAGGTTTTTTTAACTTGTAGATTTTTCTTTTTGTTATTATTTGCTGTAGTATTTTTGCATATGTTCATTTCATAATTCTTAGTCTCATTTTAGATTGGATAGCAGCAGTGATATTTCTTTTGATTAGAAAAGCAGTAGTGAAGTTATCTATTAGTTGTTTTTGGATCATCAAATATTAATCCTGGCCATTTATAGTTTTGATCTTCCTATGATAACATTACAACTCTCTTTTATAGTTTATGTAGTTGTTTTGACTCATTAAAATACTAGTGGTTTCCTTGTGATTTCTTTGGAATTTCATCAAAAATCATTTCACCTTCATAGCATAAGATGTTTCTCTCTATAGATTTAGGTATATAGATTTCTTTCAGACTTATGTTCATAGCATTTGTATTCAAACATTTTCTTATTTTAATTTCATAAGAAGATTGGTTTATCTGCAATTACTTTCTTGAACTTTCAATTTTGAAGCAAGAGTGAGTTAATATAGTTTAAATTAAGCAAGTGTGAGTTAATTCAGTTTTCATTCTACAGTTGTGAGTTAATATAGTTTTCATTCTGCAAGTGTGAGTTTATTTTTGCAAGTGTGGATTTCTTTATGTTTCAGTTTTCAAGTTAGAAATATAGCATTAAATTCACAATCATTTTATTTGAGATAGAAATGTTAATTTCATTTTGAAATAGGAATACAAAACTTAAAAACACATTTCCAATAACTCAATCAATTAATAAATCCAACTTAATAAAAAGGCTTGTAGCATATATTGTGCACTTGCACTTCATAATTTTACCAACTCCGGTCGATAATTTAAGTAATCATTATAAGACAATTAAGTTGACAAACAATTCCTATGCCCTACAAGACTAATCCACCTTAAATTATTATTTATCTACATGACCACAACTTTCAATTGATTACAAATAATAATGTGCAATTGATAAGTAATAAAAATTGTGGCTTACATATGTAGTGAATAAGACCTCTTACGTTTGCGCCACCCCAAGTGGACATATTAAAGTTGAAGCCTCAAGTACTACAATATTATTACAATATTATTGGTTGAATACTAGGCCATCAAATTACTTACCATTTCCTTTCTCCATAAGAATTCATACTATATACTCCCATTGTAACAAGGTTTGGCAAAGGGTAGAGCCAAAACACTTAGCTAGAAAGAATTCCCCTTGAAGCTAAAGTATGCTCATACCAAATGTTGGCTTTAACCTTGTAAAATTAGTTGTTGTAAATAGACTTTTAATAAAAATAAAAAATAGGTAATGCTGCATTCACACACATTTAACATAAATATTTTACTCTCAAAACCCAAGCTTATAAAACAACAAATATTGATAAATATATGTTGTATATAGTACAACATATATAACCCATCACATCTTAATCTGAGTGGATCCTGAAATAAAATTGGGCTTGAAAATAGCTCATAAATGAAAGTCAGAAGATGGAAGTGAAATCATGGTTGTATCATAGTGCTCATCTCCCTCATTCCAACGATGCAAATGGCACTCAAATCTGAGTTCATATGCTCAACTTATAGCTGGTTAAAGCTCTGGACAAACTTGGCCAAGTGGCAGTCACTAACCAGGCAAGAAATTGGTGAAGGGATGACGCATGGAAAATGGTGGTTAGAAAAGGAGAATTTTTCACCTCCTTAATTCATCTAGTAACCCTTAAAATCCGGCGGAGAAATTTTAATTATGTGCTCTATAAAAATAAAAATAAAAGACAAATTTGGGGTGGTGGGCTACTACCCCTGCCACCCCCCAACAAAACCAACAACATTGTTATGGCACATATAAAAAATGGCGTGTTAGGCGGGTCAACCCCAGCGGATCTCCCTACCCCACCAAATGACAAACATCTATAAGAGTGGAACTGACGGGACTTGAACTTGCCCGATCAAGTGGATCGGCCCGCCACCCAAGTTGTTCCAAAACATATTCCAAATTCAAATGAAGTCTATTAACCACCGACTATATAAAAACTCAAGCTGCTTTTGTCAACAAATCCACACCATATTTGGGGTGGCTCGGTTTTGAACCTGGCATGCCACCAACGATCCATGACGCGTCTGTTGGTGTTGCCACCCCATCGTTTATATAAAACCTCACATTTTCCATTCGAACCATACTAGAAGAGGAGTGGAGAATAGAACCCTGAGTGGCCAGGAGGTTCAGAACCATGAGCGAAACATCTTGTTAGATGCTGAGAAGATTCCCTTGGGGGGACCAGAGGTGCCAGTGTCAAAATTTGACAAGTTTATAGTCATTTTTACATGTTTTTGCACCAGGAATCCAATTGTACAGTCTGTTTCTCTGGTCAGGGTCTCCATTTTTAGTTCATCACCACAGATAGGAGGTACACGGGTAATTTTTGTAAATTTGCTTGTAACTTATTTCTTTGCTTCCATTTAATGAAAGAAGGCCTCCCCACTTTGAGGAGGGCCTGGAGACGTAGTCTACATTAGGTGAATTTTGTAATCAAATTATTTGTGTGCCTTTGATCTCATTGTTTCTTTATGATTTCTAGTTCTTTTCCATGTGTTAAGTTACTTGGTTAATATTCTCTTTTATATGCAATTATGTATGCATCCTTGAAGTTAAAAGATCTATACCAAGTTTGGTATTAGAGCAAGGCTTCTTGATGTGAGTTGCATGAGTGAATGGTAACCAGGAACAAGATCCAAAGAGGTGAAGGGAAACTTAAATCCTTTGATCTCGAAGCAAGTCATGCACCACAAATATGGAACATGCTAGATGAAGAAGCTCGAATGGAGGAAGAGTGAAATTATCACAATGTATTACTCACCATGGCAGAGAAAGTTGGCAATTTTGTAGAGTATGAGAAGACAATCAAGCCTGATAAGGAAGAGCCAGATGTGTAGAAATTTCACACTGTAGATCACTTGATAATGCAATATACTAAAGCAAAATATTTGATCTACTTCTACAAACAAACTTGCAGAAGCTTGATCGATTTTGAGCAAGATAAAATATAATAGATATAATAGAGAATGAGAAATCATACACATGAAACACAAAAGAATACTCCGGGGAAAGCCTTAACTAAAAACCCCGATCTCTGTATTATCATACAAGTGGAAATATCTTAGGATTGCACAAAGCTTTAGCTCTCAAGCTATCCAGCTCTCAGTACAATCCCTCACTGATGCTCATAGACAGAATAGACAACACATATGCCTTCCTTGAGTCCTCCAATCCTCCTATTTCCTTGCGCAATTTCTCCTGGGTCCTCCAGTTGCAACCTATGTGATTCTCACCTCACACACAATGGTGACCTCTGAAATAATTGCGCAATCCTGAAAGAGATAATTCCTTCTGCATGATGAGTTTCCTATATAGGAAAATTCCTCCAACTGATTGTACACTATCCCTTCCTCTGATCTCAACTGGGTCTCTGACTGAACTGACATGCATGAGTTATTTATGAGAGAATATTCAATTATCTAAAGTGAAGTAGTTACATGCATGCATGCATTAACTAACCGAACTCACAATCAGTTCCACAAATTGTTGGAACTAATCTAACTGGACTTAACTCAGTTAACTGAGCTAACTAATTACAACTCAAAGTACAACTCATCCTGATCACTTTAATTATGGGATAACTTCCTCAATCAAAGGGAAAACTGTCACATGTCTTCACATAGACTTCATGTTTGATTTTCTCCAACTAATTAATTCAAGATGAATTAATTAATTATTTTTCAAACAACTGCTAAGATCAAATTCGAATTTTAATTCTCAATTTTAGTTCAGAGACTAACTAAAATTGGAATGTATCTCGAAATGCTATTTATAGCAATTCTAATTTTAGCATTTCTATTTTATCATTCCTTGTTGATATTTCCAACACTGGTACCTAAAATGCTATTTATAGCATTTCTTGTTGCTATTTTGAACACTCCCTCTCAACAAGAAAGGCATTCAACTCGAACCCGATCCAAAACCTTTGGAATGTTCTACATGCAACACTTCTCTCAAGTGTTGTTGCTCCAACAACTCTAGGAACACAAAAGATATCCAACTTGAATTAGAATGATGCCTCTATCATCAAAGTCTCTGACTGCTATTGCCTCTATCGACTGAAAACTCTGCACCTCTGTGCTCTTCAGCATCTGACTGCTCTAGCCTCTATCACTTTGATCTCTGATTGCATCAATCACACCGATTCCTATTGCTGCATCCGTGTTGCTGCTGGTCCTATCTCCCAGCATGCATCCATACTGCACCTCCTCTCATCATGTAGCATCGTGTTGCCCGCTGCTACACTGCAACTCAGTTACTGAGAAGTAAGTAACTGATCTCCCAACTGACCTCCCTGTTGGGCTAGAAACACACTCTGATGCTGAAGTTCCCATTGCTGCTGACAAGTGCTCCCTCTCTGAACTCTGCACTGCTGCAACAACTCCCTGCATCTTGTATTGTTGCACACCTTTCTATGCCATCCTGCACTGGTGCAACACTCTTGTGCCTCTCACATTGTTGCAGCCTGCTAGCTCTACACTACCTTGGGACTCCTGCATTGTAGCTCTCTTCACCTCTCCATCTACATCCATCTCTACCTACTTAGCCAGTCTTGCTACTCGTCATCGAGGCTCCCGTAACAAGGTCTATTCAAAGAGGTTGGGTACCTCAAGGATCCTGCCCCTATTTCAGCCTTCTTGGGACTATCACTTCATACCGCCCCACCTCACACCTGGAGGTATGGCTACATGTGCTCCCTCTACCCACTTGGCTTGAAATTCCCCCCTACTGTTGGTCTCTGCATGAGTGGATGCCTCCACTCAGTCTCTTCTCTCCTTCTCTAGTTGTGGCTACTCCACAACTTCCTGAAGCTGCTTCACCAATTATGGTTCCTCCACAATTGTCTAAGACTTCTTCTGGGACTGCATGTTGAGAGGTAATTTACTCTCCCTTTCAACCACAAAGTCTTCAACATTTGCTTTGCTTCTCAAGGCTTTGCATGCATCTTGAACCTCAAGAGCATACAGGTTCTTGGCTAGCACACCAATCTGTTTCATCTTTCCTGCCGTCACAAAATTTTCTGGAAAAAGAGTTGATTTTAAATCAACGATATCTCCCTCATTCGAACTCTGATTCAGCTAATTTTTTGTTTTGAGTTTGGGTCTTTTTACGCAAGGAATCTATATCTGCTATTTGTTTATGAAAATTTTGCACAAAATTTTTCAGATCTACTCTGGAAACTCGCGGCCCATTTTTTTTTAACTTCAAATTTTCTTCTTTGTATATTGTTCACTGCTTCGATCACCTTTGCTCTGATACCATGTAGAAATTTCACACTGTAGATCACCTGATAATGCAATATACTAAAGCAAAATACTTGATCTACTTCTACAAAAAAACTTGCAAAAGCTTAATCGATTTTGAGCAAGATCAAATAGAACACATATAATAGAGAATGAGAAATCATACACATGAAACACAGAAGAATACTCTAGGGAAAGCCTCAGCTAAAAACCCCAATCTTTGTATTATCATACAAGTGGAAATATCTCAGTATTACACAAAGCTTTAGCTTTCAAGCTATCCAACTCTCAATACAATCCTTCATTGCTGCTGATAGACAGAATAGACAACACATATTCCTTCCTTCAGTCCTCCAAGCCTCTTATTTCCTTGCATAATTTCTCCTGGATCCTCCAGCTGCAACCTATGTGATTCTCACCTCACACCCAACACTGACCTCTAAAATAACTGCACAATCCTGAAAGAGATAATTCCTTCTGCATGGATGAGTTTCCTATATAGAAAAATTCCTCCAACTATTAGTACAATGTCCCTTCCTCTGATCCCAATTAGGTCTCTAACTAAACTGACATGCATGAGTTATTTATGAGAGAATATTCAGTTATCTGAAGTGCAGTAGTTACATGCATGCATGCATTAACTAATTGAACTCACAATCAGTTCCACAAACTGTTGGAACTAATCTAACTGGACTTAACTCAGTTAATTGAGCTAACTAATTACAACTCAAAGTGCAACTCATCCTGATCACTTTAATTAAGGGATAACTTCCTCAATCAAAGGGAAAATTGTTGCATGTCTTCACATAGACTTCATGTTTGATTTTCTCCAACTAATTAAGTCAAGATGAATTAATTAATTATTTTTCAAACAACTGCTAAAATCAAATTTCAATTTTAATTCTCAATTTTAGTTTGGGGACTAACTAAAATTGGAATGTATCTTGAAATGCTATTTATAGCAATGCTATTTTTAGCATTTCGATTTTATCATTCCTTGTTGCTATTTCCAACACTGGTACCTGAAATGTTATTTATAACAATGGTATTGATAGCATTTCTTGTTGCTATTTTCAACAAGATGACCATGCATCAGTAAATCATGAAGGTGGAAGAGGAGAGCCTCCTGAACCACCCTCTTCATCATCTAGTGACAGTTCTTCTTCTTCTTCTTCTCATCACTCTAACAAGCATTATAGGAATACATCTAAGAAGCCACTTTTTAAGCTAGATGTAAAGTTTGATTTGCCCACATATAATGGATAATGTAATGCAGAGAAACTAAGCAGTTGGATTATATAGATAGAGGTTTATTTATGGATTTAGCATATTGAGGAAGATGAGGCGAAGATCCAATTAGAATCTCTTCGGCTGAGTGGCACCACTCTCATCTGGTGGCAGAGAAAGTTGCAAAAAGCCAACAAAAACTTGGGTAATCTCCTTTCTTCTTGGTCCAATTTTGTTTCTGCATTAAAAGATTAGTTTTATCCTTTGGGTTACCAACAAAAGGCTTTAATGGAATGGCAATATTTAAGGCAAGGATAGGGTCAAAATGTACAAATCTTCATAGAAGAGTTTAGAAAACAAGCATTGAATCTGGGCATTTCAGTTGATTCACTCGAAACTTTAACAAAGTGTATTGGTGCTTTACATAGTTACATCAGACATTATTTGTTATTATTTAAGCCTACTACTATTGATGCAGTCAGTGTGAAGGTCATTGACCTTGAAAGTAGGTGCAAGAATGATAAATAAGAGCGACTGAAGAAAACATCTTTTAAACCACATAATGGCAAGCACAAAGGAAAAGGAAAGGGAAATGACTAGAAGGTAGCTACAACCAAGAAGGAGGAAGGAGCAAAGCCATCTTGCACGCATTGCAAGAAGGAAGGCAATGATGAGCAATATTGTTGGAAGATGCATTCGGAGTTGAAACAAAAGAGATTTGGTTGGAAGAACAAGCAAAAGATGGTGGAAATCGCACAATAGAACCTTGGGTCCAATTCCAGTGATGAGACATTAATCACAGTAGTGGGTACACAATGTACTCTTTATCTTCATGCTAATGAAAATTATGAATTGCATGAAAGTACAAGTTCTTCAAATGATTCTCTCGTCAATGAATGAAAGAGAATTGAATTGTTCCATATTAGAGTCGTAATGAAACACACTAAAGCGGAAACCTTGTTTGATATGGGCCCACAAGAAAATTTGATTTCACAATCCTTGGTTAAAAAGTTAGGATTAGAGACCAAGCCTCATCTGAAACCCTACCCTCTTAGTTGGGTGTGTGATAAAGAAAAATCACATCTAACCAAGCAGTGTAGAGCTAGATTTGTGATTGCATCGAAACGAGTATATGAGGTTGATCTTGATGTTGTACCCTTGGGTATTTGTGTTATTGTATTGGGGAGTCTATATTTGTATGACAAGAAAGTAGTTTTATTTCACCATGAAAACAAGTATCATCTTATGAAAGATGAGGTGGAATAAATTGTTAGAGCTCATAGCGCCAAAATTAGTGCCAGTCTTTTAACTGCATGTGAGATGAAGAGATTGATTAATTCCAACAAAGGATGCATGCTCATGGTTGTGAGAGCAAATGATGTCTAGACATACGAAGCTTTCCAAGGTTGTGATCCCACTCATAAAAATGAATTGTATGAAATTGTTTCTAACTATGATGGGATTTTTTAGGAACCAAGTGGGTTGCCTCCAAAGCGCGAGGTCCAACATGAGATTCACTTGTAGGACGATGCTCCCTTTCCCAACATTGGTATGTACATGTTGTTAGCCATCGAGATGGAGGAGATAAAGAAGCAGGTACAAGAATTGTTGAGCCAAGGGGTCATAAGGCCAATCTCTTCTCCATGCAGTTCACCTATTGTTTTGGTGCCAAAGAAGGATGACACATGGGGCATGTGCATGGACTACAAAGCACTCAAAAAAATAACGGTGAAGAATCGGTACCCTCTCCCTTACATTAATGATTTATTAGATCAATTGAAAAATGTTGTCTATTTCACAAAACTGGACTTGTGCAATGGCTATCATCTAGTCTGGATTGCAGAACAGGTTGTATGGAAGAGTGAATTAAAGACGAAACAAGGATTGTTTGAACGGCTAGTAATTCCATTCAGAGTATGCAATGCTCCATCCACATTCATCAGAGTGATAAATGATATTTTCAGGCCTTTTCTTGACGATTTTGTACTTGTATATCTTGATGACATTGTTGCTTACAATAGGACATGGGAAGATCATGTGAGTCATGTTAAAAATGTGCTTGATGTTTTGCAAAAAGAAAAATTGTATGTCAAAATGTCTAAGTGTGAGTTTGGGAAAAACTCTTTGGTTTACTTTGGCCACATTGTTGGAGGTGGACAGTTAAAAATAGATCCTTCTAAAATTGATGTCATTGTAAAGTGGCCTACCCCACCAATGTTACAAAGGTTTGTAGGTTTTTGGGTGTAATGCAATACTGGAGAAGGTTCATTTCCAACTTCTCCATCATTGCATCTCCCTTACATGAATTGACGAGTATGAATCAAACCTTTCAGTGGGGAGGAAAATAGCATAAGTATTTTGATACACTAAAAGAGAAGATCAGTACTGCACCATTTTTGGCCTTCCCTGACCTCCAACAACCTTTCGAGATCGAGACTGATGCCACTGGATACATCATGGAAGTAGTATTGATGCAACAAAGGAAACCTATATGTTACCATTAAGAGACATTCTCCCAAGTTGTTGTAAACTATCCCACATATAACAAGGAGTTGTATGCCTTTGTTCAAACCGTCTGGAAGTGGAAACATTATTTGATCAGTAAGGAGACCATCATTCACACATATCAGTAGCCCTTACAGTAACTTTAGTTGCAGACCAATCTCCAACAAGCATGTCATTTCAGATGGATGGGATTCCTTCAACAATTTCACTTGGTAATAAAATACAGGAAGGGAACCAGCAATAGAGTGGCAGATATGCTTTCTCACCCTCCTATTTTTGCATCTATAGTTTTGTAAAATGCCTCTTTATCTTTTAAAAGTTATGCTGAACAATATGTTGTTGATGATGATTTTAAGGATATTTATGCAAAGCTGACTCATGGATTGTAGGTGGATAATTACCATTTGGAGGGAAAGTTGTTAGATCACCTTGGAAATCTTTGTATCCCCACCAATGAAAGAATACATGTAATCAGATAGGCACATACTTGTCTTGTTTCAAATCATTTTGGTGTAGGGAAAACTTTGTGTCATTTGCAGAGGTTGTGTTATTGGCCTCACATGAAAAATGTTGTGACTCGATATGTAAAGGGATGTGTGTTATGTTTAGTTAGCAAGTCCATTAATAGAAAATTAGGGCTCTACACACCACTCCCTGTTCTGATTCGTCCATGGGAAAGAGTGTCAATGGATTTTGTAGGTGGCTTGCCTTTGTCTGGGAGAGGTCATGATTATTTGTATGCCATTGTGGATCAATCTAGAAAAATGTGTGTATTAATGCCTTGTAAAAAGCAGATTACTGCAAAGAAGACTACTCATCTTTTCTTCCAATTTGTATGGGTCCAATTTAGACTACCCACATTTATTGTGTCTAATTAAGACTCTCATTTTCCTAGAGAGTTTTGGACGAGCTTTTGGAGAATGATGGACACCAAGTTGAAGACGAGCATGACATTTCATCTCTAGAGCGACGAAAAAACTGAGGTTGTCAACTGCACAATGATACACTTACTTCGAGGCTATTGTGGCAAGCATCCCAAGATGTGGGATGAGCAGTTTCCATATGTACAACATGCATAAAACTTGGCAGTGCACTCATCCACTCAGAGCTCACCATTCGAGAGATGTTTTGGCTATTTGCCAAAGGATCCCTTAGACATGGTCTTTGGGATAGGTGAAGATTCTAGTGGGAAAGATGACAGGGGACAAAGTGTGGAAGTTCATTCAATGAATTTAGATGATTCAACAGACAGTGCAAGAGCAGTTGGAGAAGAGTCGAGCTCAATAGAAAGCTAAACATGAAAAGTAATGAGTCGATTACCACTTCCAGGCTGAAGACAAAGTGTGGCTCCACATAATCAAAGACATAATGAAAAGGGAAGGAAAGAAGTTGCGACCAGTCTGATATGGCCCATTCACCATATTAGAGAAGATTGGAGACAATGCTTTTTGTCTCAATTTGTGAGCATACATGCAGATGTACTCAGTGGTGAATACTGAAAAATTGAAGCTTTATGAGCAGTCGTTGATCATGAACACAGAAAAGGTTGGGTAGGTTCCTATAGTGGATGATTTTGCACCAAGATACTTGGACAAGCTACTAGAGGATATGATTCTTGACGGGAATACTAAGACTTCACTAGGGGGAGATGTGGAGTACCTTCGTATTGGATTCAAAGGAATGAATCCAAGTAAGGCTCGACAGATGGAGAACGACAATGTGAGAGAGAAATTTAGTCACTTGCTAATTGACTGATAAAGCTTTTGGTGGTCCAAAAGCTCATTAGTGGGGAGGAATGATCCAGGTGGATCTAGAAATACAAGTGGCCTTGAAAATAGATCAAAAAATGAAATTCATCAGATGGAAGTGAAACTAGGACCAAATTGTAGTGCTCGTCGCCCTGATTCTAAAAGTGTGAACGAAAGTCAAATATGAGTTCATATGCTCAAGTTATAGCTCATCAAAGTTTTGGTCAAACTTGGCCAAGTGGCAGCCACTAACAAGGAAACAAATTGGCGAAGGGATGGTGGAAGGAAAAAAGAGGCCGGAAAAGGAAAATTTTCCACCTCCTTAATTCATCACGTAACCCTTAAAATCCAATGGAGAAAATTTAACTATGTGTTCTATAAAAAAAAAAAAAAATACAAATTTGGAGTGGCAGGCTACCACCCGCACCACCCACCAACGGAACCAACGACATTGTTATGGAACATATAAAAAATAACATGGTGGGTGGGTGACCCCTAGCGGACTTGTCGGACCCACCAAACGACAGACCATATTATTGTATAAGAGCAGAACTAGCGAAGCTTTAACCCACTCGGCCCGCCACCCGAGAAATTGCAAAACATATTCCAAATTTGAACCAAGTTTATTAACTCTCGACTATATAAAAACGCAAGCCACGTTTGTCAACAAATCCACATCGTATTTGGGGTGGGTGGGTTTTGAACCCGGTGCACCCCGGACACATGCAACACATGCAACTTCGCCACCAAAAGCTACGACTCGTCCATTGGTTGCTCTACCCCATATTTTATATAAAACCTCACATTTTCCATTTGAACCACACTGAAGGAGGAGTAGAGCATGAAACATCGAGCGGGTCGTAACTATGA
Source organism: Pinus taeda (assembly GCA_000404065.3). Lineage (NCBI taxonomy): Eukaryota > Viridiplantae > Streptophyta > Pinopsida > Pinales > Pinaceae > Pinus > Pinus taeda. The sequence continues at coordinate 21,512 of APFE031330114.1, read as the reverse complement.
GCGAGGAATTTTACTAGATCCTTAGAAGGTTCCCTTGGGCGGGTTAGACATGGCAGTGTCAGAATTTGGCAAGTTTATACTCACTTTTGCACATTCCCTCACCAAGAATCTAACTGTGCAATCTGTTTCTCCATCTGATTCCCCATTTTTGATCCATCATGAGAGATTGAAGGTATAAGCATCATTTTTTTAAAGTTGCTTATAACTTATTTCTTTGTTACCATTTAATGAAAGAAGATCTCCCCACTTTGACTATAGCCGAAATACGTAGCCCACATTGGGCGAACTCCGTAATCAAATCGTTGGTGTGTCATTGATCTCATGGTTACTTTACTATTTTTGCTTCTTTTCCATGTGTTAAATTACTTGGTTAATATTCTATTTTATATGTAATTTTGCATGCATCCTTGAAGTTAAAAGATATGGATCACATCTGCAAGTCTCCATTCTATTAAATTATTATTAGAATACAACTATAGCCCATTAATCAAATTACAAATATATGAGTGGAATGCTAAAACTATCTACGAAAATTTGCAAAGATATTGCAAAATACCACTTTTTTTTCTTGGGGAAGAGCTTATGTCCACTATGACACTTCTAGATGCCCAACTCAAAAAATTGCACCTGTAACCAGTAGTGCAAGGAATATAATACATACTCTATCTCTCTCTCACACATATGTATGTATAATTTTATGTATACATGCCATAATAATAACTATATTCCATGTGGTTTCTACAAATATATGTGTTAGTTATTGTGTTTATACAACAATGATTGTATTCATTAAAAGATCTTCATCCTAAGTTGACTAGACTATGTTCATTAATAAATCTTTCATACAATCACATTTGTACGATGTCACTAATGTGTTTAATGTAGGATTTCGAGTAGGCACAACCCCTTCTCAATTTTATTATATGGTCTTGATTCCCAAAATTCTTATTTTTCTCATGCTAAAATATTTGTACTAATATATGAACTTATCCAATATTCTTTAAGTTAAATGGTGTTAGTCTAGTAGTTCCCAGAAATTTGTCTAACCATGTATGAGATGACTATCTTGTTTATCGAGGTACTTTTAAGATAATTTTGACATTACATTTAGGGGATAAAATGTTTACTATTAAATAAAAAGTTGTAGCTTGCACCATCAAATTTAATTAGTAAATAAAAAATTAGACATTCCATAAAAATTGCTCATCATCCTTTCACTCACTACAACTTATCATAATGATACACTTATTAAATATATTTATTAAAAGTTGTTAGAAGTTTGAACTAAAACCTTGCAGCATGAGAAGGAGAAACAACACTATTATTATTTAAAAGTTTTACTAAATCATTGAGTTGGTAAAAGTGCATAAATTTACCCCCTCTCTCATTGAAACGTACAGAGTTTTTGATTAGAATGTCATCATCACCGTCGGCTTTGAAAAATTATGACAACCGTCACAACTGCAACCCAACGAGTTACTATTTATTTATCATTGTCCATGAGTGATCAAAATCAATATCATCCATTCAGTAGAGGGTAACGCAGCATTCAGTAGAGTTGAAGTAGGTATTGTGGCAACGATGGAAGAAGACAATGGAATTAGGGGTCAAAATTTGCATAATTATGAGAGAAACTCCGTCCTTGAGATTATGAGATTTGTGGAATTAAGTGGAGGAATTATTCCTCAAAACCCAACAGCGGCAGTAACAACTGAAACTCGCGGAATTGAAGATGCGAATTTGGTGTCTACTGTGAGAGTTAACACAGTTCCCCCGGGTAACATTTATCAACACCAGCTTCTGGGAATAGAGAGTTTATCAGATGGCGTGGAGACAACGTTCAACGTCTCAGATTGAACAACGTTCACGGTCTCAGATTGAACGAAGAGAGCGAGGACTATCTCACAACATTGACATTCCCTCGCAACATAATTGTTCTTCGATGGATACAAGATTTTCGCCAACGCAGCGAACAATTAAATTTTTCCACTGAAACCCAAATTATATGGAATTCCAGATTCTCATGGCGTGAGATTAAACAATCTCTAGAAGAATATACGTATAACTTCGATTTCAGACATGAATTTATCGATGTTACCTCTGGAGAACAAAGCTTAAGTAGAAGTCTTTCCGAGGAGGAAATAGTGAATAATATTAGTGCAGCAGTGGATGGGTTGCCAACCATTATTATTAGCAGCAGCAGCGAAGAAAGTGAAAAGGGTGATGGAGTGATATGCCCAATTTGTCAAGACCCATTTTCCACTACACACCCTGCAAAACAGTTGTTGTGCAAACATCTTTATCATTCCAAGTGCATTCTTGAATGGTTTCGTCTGCAAAATTCATGTCCAATATGCAGACGTCAGCCTGCGTTGCATAACATTAATCCCCTTGCTTAAACACTATTTTTTTTGTTGGGTAATTTTCCTCTCCTTTCAAGATTACCTTGAATGAACTTTGAGTATGAGAAGCATGTAGGATTATATTTTATTTATTAATTGATTTTTTTTTATTAATTTTAATCTAGATGTTTAAAGACGCTTGTTTGATTTACCACAGGGTGGTGAATCAGCAAAGTCAAACCATATTTTGCATATGTAACCTAAATGTTATGGATTATATATAATAATTTGAGAACCATGTAGGATTATATTTTATTTATTAATTGAATTTTTTTTATTAATTTTAATCTAGATGTTTAAAGACGCTCGTTTGATTTACCACAGGGTGGTGAATCAGCAAAGTCAAACCATATTTTGCATCTGTAACTTAAATGTTTTGGATTATATATAATTATTTAACTATTTTAGTTAAATTAAGGGAAGATAAAATTAATAATTTATTGAAGATTAATATAATAAATTGTATAATTTATTTAAAATTTAACAATGATAAAATGTTGTCATAAGAAGTTATGAATTTTGATCTATGGATTTGGTTAATGGCCATAAAATTTGATGAAATCTTTAATTCGAATCTCAAGGTTGAAGTTCCAAGAACCTTGTGACATATATATTATTCGGAAAAAAGAAGTAATTATAGTTAAAACATTTTGTAATTTTATTATTCTACATTTTAGCCTTTTTCCATGTGTATTTTTTGGTCATTTTTGTGGGAAATTCTGTAAAAGTATTTTTGGAAAATTTGTACAAGTATTTTTTGGTCATTTTTTGGGAAATTCTGTAATATGAGCAAGATGTGTAATCCATAATTTAATATGAGGAATATGTGTAATTCATTCGTTACTCAACTTCAAGTTGACATGTCTCCCTTTTAATATAAAAAATAAAATATTTTATGTATAAAAAAATGTTTTAATGTAATAAAACAAAAATGAATATACACATTTGGTTAGCTTTAAGTACAAGCATTATAAAACATTTGTAGGACCACTCCTTAAGTTTATTGCTTGCACCGAGAGACCCTCTACACCCCAGTGTATGAGGGAGATGTTGTCACATAACTTAATCGTAAGGTTACATTAAAAAATATTAAAAAACTATGATGGAGATATTGTCCCGTAAAGTAAAGTTAATTACAAAATATTAAAAAATATGAAGGAGATGGTGTCACTTAACTAAAAAAAATTTAAAAATTATGTGTTGACTAATATATATTGTATATGTTGAAGATATGTGTAACAAATACTAAAAACATATGAGGGAGATGTTGTCACGTTACATTAAAAAAAATATTAAAAAATATTAGGATATGTTGTCATTAAAAAAATATATTTGTCGGCTAATATATATTGTATATGTTGGAAAAGATATGTGTAACTCTACTTTAAAATAAAAAAATTAATTAAAATAAAAAATGGGTCAGCTAATATTAACAAACTCAATTTTGAAAACGATATATATACAATTTAAAAAGAGATTGATTAGCTTATTCATTGAATAACAAAGAAAATTAGGTAAAACAAAAAATGTGTCAGTTAATAATAGTGAGGTAAAATTTTTGACATTTAAGTTTTGAGTTATGTGATTTCTATAATAATAATAACCTAGTGAATTTATATTTCATGGCGTTCAGGTTCTGGGTGGTCTAATTTGTGTAATAATAATAATAATAATAATAATAATAATAATAATAATAGTAAGCTAAATTTAAATTTCATTGCCTTAGGTTGTAGGAAGGTAAACTCAATATAATGGAATGGAAGGTGCTCAATAAAATTAGTAGGAGTGAGGGGAAATATTGAGTAGAATGTAATATTTCCAATACCATGGGCCATCTAGACTTTTGATTATTATGTTTTAGATCTAGGATTTTAATTGTTACAATACCATGGGCCAATACCATGGCTTATCAATAACACATGCCAAAAAAAACTTATTTCAAAATAAAAATATTTTAGTTTAGTTTAATTTTATAACATTTTTTAATTAAATCTAAGATAAAAAAGTTATATTTAAACCCTCCATCCTCTAGACTACTAACAATATTTTCATAGAGATTAAATGAAGTTTTTAATAAATTAAAAAATGAGAATACTTTTATATATACATATGTGAAATTTATAAGGAACAATTATAGATGCATCTTAACCGAGGATCCAAGCGAAGTGAGAAAGCAAAGTGATTAACAATGATAAGGGAAAGATAGTGAGTGATTCTTTTAATCTTTTTTATTATTGTATTTTCTTTAACATGATCGATCCAAAATATAGGTTTAATATTTTACAACCAATTATTTCTTTGCTTCCATTTAATGAAAGAAGGCCTCCCCACTTTGAGTAGGCCCTGGAGACGTAGTCTACATTAGGTGAATTTTGTAATCAAATTATTTGTGTGCCTTTGATCTCATTGTTTCTTTATGATTTCTAGTTATTTTTCACGTGTTAAGTTACTTGGTTAATATTCTCTTTTATATGCAATTATGTATGCATCCTTGAAGTTAAAAGATCTAGACCAAGTTTGGTATTAGAGCAGGGCTTCTTGATGTGAGTTGCATGAGTGAATGGTAACCAGGAACAAGATCCAAATAGGTGAAGGAAAACTTAAATCCTTTGACCTCGAAGCAAGTCATGCACCACAAATATGGAACATGCTAGAGGAAGAAGCTCGAATGGAGGAAGAGTGAAATTATCACAATATCTTACTCACCATGGCAGAGAAAGTTGGCAATTTCGTAGAGTATGAAAAGACAATCAAGCTTGACAAGGAAGAGCGAGATGTGTAGAAATTTCACACTGTAGATCAGTTGATAATGCAATATACTAAAGCAAAATACTTGATCTACTTCTACAAACAAACTTGCAGAAGCTTGATCGATTTTGAGCAAGATCAAATAGAATAGATATAATAGAGAATGAGAAATCATACACATGAACCACAAAAGAATACTTCGGGAAAAGCCTTAACTAAAAACCCCGATCTCTGTATTATCATACAAGTGGAAATATCTCAGGATTACACAAAGCTTTAGGTCTCAAGCTATCCAGCTCTGAGTACAATCCCTCACTGCTCCTCATAGACAGAATAGACAACACATATGCCTTCCTTGAGTCCTCCAAGCCTCCTATTTCCTTGCGCAATTTCTCCTGGGTCCTCCAGTTGCAACCTATGTGATTCTCACCTCACACATAATGGTGACCTCTGAAATAATTGCGCAATCTTGAAGGAGATAATTCCTTCTGCATGGATGAGTTTCCTATATAGGAAAATTCCTCCAACTGATTGTACACTATCCCTTCCTCTGATCTCAACTGGGTCTCTGGCTGAACTGACATGCACGAGTTATTTATGAGAGAATATTCAATTATCTAAAGTGAAGTAGTTACATGCATGCATGCATTAACTAACTGAACTCACAATCAATTTGATGCTAGGCTGACCTGCAATACCTATCACCTGATGCAAGCCAAGCCTACAATATCCAGGATCTCTTCTCACTCATGCCATTATGAAACAACAATGGTTATGAAACCAAGATTAACACATATCATCCCAAATTCCTAACAAAACTTCCATTCAAACTCCCATACTTTCATCATACCTTTATCAAGCGTTTCTTGGTGATACTCCTGTGAACCGTGGGCAACATTCATCTTAGCCTCAGCAGCTTCTCGGTTATCTTAACACTCCTAGATGCAGGCCCAGTGTACACACAATCTTGGTCTTTGGTACCCTCCCATCGTGGGCATGCTCTCCATTATATTTCACAGATGTTATTGAAACCCAATCAAATATCAGAAGAACAAACAACCAACAAATTTTATAAATACGGACTTTTACAAGATTCCTCCAGCAACTCTAGCAAACCATGTCCAAAACCTTTTCATTCTAAACTTTCAATATACCGAGACAGCAGTCTTTACTCTCATGGACAACAATCATGAAGTAGTATTTGATCAAGAAATAAAAAACTCTTCATAAATAACTCAAATTTCAAATCATAATTAATCACGTATTTCTCAATATTCAAACCAGATTAATGTGGCAATAAATTAATAACTGGGATGCTCAAGACGAACTCCCTGGCTCGGGAATCAGCTATTTTTTTTGGTTTTGCCATCAAAAAAGCGTGACTTATTTTTTCCCAGCATCTTACAACAATAATTGAAGGTATTACCAACCAGAAGCTGTTTGCCAACACAATTAACTCCAATAGTAATATCGACGAGCAGAGAAGTTGTCACAATGAAAGGGCGCATAATTAACACGTTGTTATGTCTACAAAACATGTCAGTTGTGCCACTGTATTAATACACAGGTTTATACATATATCCACGGTTTTACATATATCCACAGGTCCTTTTTATACATAGGTTTGGATATAGAATGCACAAATTTCATTCAACAACCTATGTTAAAACTGCTCTAAATTCAATAACTCGAGTCTACGCTCCCCAAGAAATTCACACACGGTATTATATATCTCCCCCTTCCACTGCAGCATTAATACATAGATTTATATATCATATACAACCGTTGAGCCATGTGAAATCTGTGGGATTTCCTAACCTTTTACAGCGATCTCCATACTCATTCACAATGTAATATTCAGGGTTTTCATGAGAGAAAAATGATTTTCCAAAACACTGGCATCGCCTCCCTTGATATGGACAGAGGAAACATACAATGGCACAAAATGTATGAGATTATATATACATATATGATTTAAAACAAACCAATTACTTACAACTTACAAACTTGGCCAGATAAATTGAATTATTGGCCCTTTACAAACTGCCCGAAGGCTCCCAACCAGAAAACCTCTCACACTCCTCTCTCTCTCTCTCTGCTGAGAGCTTAGCTGCCTTCTTATTTATAATAATAATGGATACATACATAAGGAATAGATCAGACCTTATCTCTTAGGAAAAGCAAGCTTTTTCCCTTCTTACACAATGATTTAAAGCTTGAAGCTTTTCTAATTTTAACTGAAAAACATAGAAGGTCTATCCCAATTCTTTTTCCTAAACTATTTTTCCCATATCCTTTAGAAAAAGATTATTTACATAGCTTTACTTCCTATTTTAATAACAAAATACTAAAATTTCTCACAACCCTCTTTTTATTCCATATTTACAAAGGAAGAGGGTCTTGATGCTCCTGCATCATACACCCAACCTTAAAATTAATCATGATCCCCTGATCATGTGTTGGGATCTGTGTATGCCTGGGTCCCACACCTTGTGCTGTAAGTTTCCATTTGCCGTTGCTTTTGTCTGTTGTTCTTCTCCAGGTCTCCACACTTTATGCTGCATCGCTCCACTAGCTGCACTCATTTCTAAATATAGGAGTCTAAGGGGTCACAATATAATCAAAGCCTACATAACAATAATAATATAAGGGCACAAAAATAAGACTAGTGGGCTTCTATGGGGCACAATAATAACAATATGGGGAAAATAGGGGCATGTTGGGTCTAAAATGCGGATGCAAATTAGATTTTAATTTAATGTCAACCCGGGAAGGCAAACTTAGAAGTGCTTATCTAAAATATATAGATCTAGAAAGATTCCTAATTTGTCCAAGATCTTAAAGTCCCCTTACAGGAACATATTCATTAAGATCTCTCTCAATAACTAATCAAACCTAGATCTAACAATTGTTTGAGATATATGATTCTCTTACAAGAACATATTCTACAAGATCTCTTCCAAAATTAGATCATCTAATTAGAACTTAAAAGCTGAAATGAAGTAAACATAGATCTAAACATTGTATGAGATCTTATGGTTCTTTTACAAAAACACTTTCAAATAAGATCCTTCCAATATTATAACATTTAATAAAACTTGAAAGCTAAAATCAAACAAAAACATAAAATAAATTATACCTAAAACAAATAAATAAGCATGCAAATGAGGTCCTGGGGGCCCTCCATAACTCCACAAGAATACCACTTCAATGGAGACTCAGATGTAGAAGCAAAATTGAAGTATGATCCTTTATTTCAAAATCTCCATTACAAACAAACTCTAAGATTACAACTCTAAGCTTCTAAGCTTACATACTCCAAAATTCTAAGATTACAAAAACATCAAGATTACAAATGGAGGAGATTGTACTCCTATTTATACAATGGGATGAGTAACAAACTCATTAATGATCATCCACTAATCTCTCTTTAGTTCCATAAATCTCTCAACCATCTAGACACATAACCCCTTTTTGTCCTTGATTTTCTCCATGAGGTTTATCTCTTCAAATTCTAACCCCTTTTTGTCCTTGATTTTATCCATGAGGTTTATCTCTTCAAATTCTAACCCCTTTTTATCCTTGATTTTCTCCATGAGGTTTATCTCTTTAAATTCGAATTTGATCATTCAAGGCCACATAGAGGTGTCTTGGAAGCTTCCTTGGAACCTACACATGTCACAAAAATAATCCACTTTCCATATATGAAGTAAAATATATTATTTTCTAATATTTAATCAAGAATTTCTGTCAAAAATGCTTAAAAATAAATAATATTTGGAAAATATAAATGAGACCCATTAATGGTGAATAATAGGGAAAATGGAGTGACAAGGTGGTGAATAGTGAGTGATATAATAGAAGCATAGGTGAAAAATGTATGGTAATGAGTGATATTTGTATGACATTTTTGGAGCCCAACATACTCCCCAACTGAAGCTCTTGCATGTCCTCATGCAAGCTACTTATTTGATTTATTTCTTAGATGAGCTTCCTTTTATAAGATGTTTGGTTCTTGTGTAACAAACATCTTTCAATCATGGACTTCCTTTTAACTTTGCACATCTTTGGATAACTTTTTTTTGTTTTGTAAAGCATTTGCATGTTTTAATGATTGGTTCTTGTGTTACAATCATTATTTACTTTGTTGAGATCTCTTTTTAATGATTGGTTCTTGTGTTTACAATCATTATTTACTTTGTTGAGATCAATCATTTTAAAAAGTCATTTAATATGTTCATCATTTTGTAGTAGTTTTTATTGTGGGAAGACTATGCGGGTTAAGATGTAATATGAATGAGGGAAGAGAATGAAGTGTGAAATTCCCCCCTCCCCAACTGATGGTTTTTGGCATTTTTTAATGAGAAAGGAAATAGTGAAATAGTGGAATATTTTCCAAATATCATCATTTTAGCATCTAAAAAGAATTTCAAGATTAAAGGTTAGAAAACATCATACCTTACTTACCTAAAGAAGTAGATGAATCATGCATGTTCAGCTGCTGCAATTTTGGTTTGAAGCTTCTTCTGCAAGTTGTGGATGAAAGATGGATTTGTATTGTCATACCTGCTACTAGATCCTCTGCTGGATAATCTGATGAATCTGATGAGTCTGTTGAATATGGTTGAAAATGTATAAGGCTTGGAAGGTATATAAAATATAGAAATTATATTTTCCTCCCTCCAACCTTATTTATTGACTTTTCCTCAAGTCATGACAAACTGAAAAACAATGAAAGGAAATCTGCTTCATCTGCTACAAAATATGGGTCTTCAAGTCTTCAACGCTCGATGGCACAAATCTTACTATGTGAATAAATGTATCGGTGTCGAACATAGCAAGACGTTGTTGACTTAGTGGCCATTAATGAATTCCCCTAGCCAACACAAGAGCTCACACCATTGATTACAATGGGAGTTAGGATGCCTAACACATCTTTGTAGGTACAAATAAATTTGTTGTGGTCGAGTCACCTACAAGATCCAACGAACAAGGGATATTAATGTACTCCCATTGTTCATTGGCAAGAGTACTTGCCATTAAGGCATGCAAGCCTCTAGGTGTTTTTACAAAGATAATTAGACTCTAGGACTTTGACTCAGTGATATGTAGAAGCAGGATTTTATTGGCGGAAGAGGAAAATGGTGGAAAAAGAAGGAAATGAAAATCACAAGGAAAATGACAATAAGTGAGCTTTTTGTAAGTGAGCTACTTGTTTTATTTTGTGGTTTAGGGGTGAATGAAAACAAGTAGATTTGACTGCAGGATTGAAACTTGCTGGGAAAAAGGGATTTTGGCTTGCTTTGAGGACTGATTGGGATTTACAATTTTACAAAGGGAATAAGAGACTGGTTGTAATGGATATGGACTTATTCACATGATTCATCATAAAATTGATCTGTCGAAAGTACAACTATCAACAAATTAGACTCCTTGAATGATCATTTGATTAACGCAAACCTGCAAAAACTTGGCATTCACAAAACATAAATATATCCAAGCAAAAGTGATCAATTTCTACTTGGTTTTTTTATGAAAAAAGAAATAAACACCAATGGAACAAATTTAAATAAAATCAAATGTATAAGTTAGCCCAATTCCATGATTTTTTTACAAATCCATTGTCAAATATGAAATGAGTATAATTAATTCCCTTTTCATGTAAATAAAATTCAATTTCGTTGCAATTATACAAATCCCGACAATAGTCGAAATTGTTTCATGATTTGCATCGATGATATCAAATTTCACATATCGTCGTTGAGCTTGTAATTGCCAAAATCTGCATCATTTAAAAATTTGCAAGAGTTTAATACAAATGCGTCAAATAAAAATAAATAAATAAAAACAAAATTCATAAAAAAAAAACTAATTGTTACTCCTCGTTGAAAGTTTCACCATTTTGTGATTTCTATGCTTCGCCCATCAATGGAAATCATCTGCCTAAAAAATGTTATGATATTGCGCTTGCATATTCTGCATTTGATTCCATTTTTGCAGCTATTTCAATGTTGCAGCTATATCTAATCCAGCAGTCCTGATAATTAAAACAAAGTTGTAGTGGCTATGTTTTTGCTCGTTGAAATTAAACAATCTATGTCATGGCTGAACAGTAGCAGAAAAATTAGGGGAAGCTTCCGATCATTAAAATTTTTGAGCTATTTTTTTAGTTTTGTATGGATTTCAACCCTAGAAAAACTCACAATCAATCCCGTAAATAGACAAGTGTTAATTTATAGCGTTCTCTCCCACTGTCTCAAGATGGAATTTTAGCCACGAAAATCAGATCTGGCCACAAAGAAAATCGGATTTTGGCGCAATCTGTCAAATTAGGCTCGAAAGAAACCCAATTTTCTCCTAAACGGCTGCAAATTTTTGGAAATTTCTCCTAAGTCACCTAATTACCCCCATTCTGGAGAAAACCCATGTCTCAGTTTTTTTTTTTTAATTCATGTTGGTTTGTGCAAAAAATCCATTTTAAAATTAGGTGTTGAGACTGGTGCGATTTCATGAAGCTTTTGGCAACAGAAATCAATTGGTGTTCCTAGTGTTTTACTGTTTAATGTTATGTAGAAATTGCTCAGTCAACAAACAAAATCTCACACGCTGCAAAACATGGACTTCTACCCAAATTACATCTTATTTGAACATCGCTCACAAAATATCAACCTCCAAGTCATATGAATCATTGTAAAATGCAAACTTATGGTAATGTAATATCATATATTGAGCTACAGTGTCATTTACACATAGGTGCGAGAAGTGAGTCACATATTCGAGCCATATATTGGAGAATCGGAGCAAATTTTGATTGCTTGAAATTGCAGGGTATGGGCAATATGGATATACTTGGGAGACCCTGAATTTTTTTAGCGAATTGCATCATGTGGTATGAAAACAAAGCTTTCTAATCTTTTTAAAGAAATGCAATGCACTGGCAATTTGCAAAAGCCAACCAATTATGACAATGAATGATCTTATTCCTGTGAAACTTAAATGCTAGAATGATGAAAGCGATGAAATCATTTTTTCTACACCCATATAACTGTGTTGTTTGTTGAAAATTGTGGAGATTGAACTGCTTTCCCATTATGTGAATTCAAGTTGTGCTCTGTGTTACAGTAAATGAAACCTTGATAAGACAGAAAATACAATGAAATTCACTATGAAAACCAGGTTATAATAATTATGGGTGTATCATAAATCGATTTTTGATGAAATTTGGAATACATTTGTTGTTTGTGGCAAAGTCAACCTATGGCTTCTTTTACAGTTCAAGTAATTTTTTTTTTAAAGATGATGTTTCGCTCATTTACAAAATTCTTTATTGTCATATCACAAATCAATTTTCCAGCAAAAGTATTTTTATTTGAGATAAATCAATTGATTTTCTGATCTTTGTGATTGCACGAAGTGCAGGAAGAGAGCATACTAATCTCTTGATTTTTTTTATTGATGCAGGTTAGCATGGATGGATAAAACACAATTAAGATTTGTGACAAAACCTTGCATTATCTACACTCTTTTTGCAACGTCACGGGGGCGTTTAGACTTTCGGAAGACAAGGCTTTCCGATAATCAAGCTCCTGGCTCACCCGTGATACAGAAACAAGACATAGAAATGCAAAGATGTGCCACTGAATGTATTCATGATGATTTATTTTTTTGAAAGAAAAACTAAAAACTTCGAATGATAACAACTTCTAATGAGATCTCATTTTTATTTTCTAATCTATTCTACATTAACTTGAAAGATGTTTTATTTTATAAGTAAAAGAATGCTTCCAATGGAGCCATCTACGGACTAAAAATTCGAACATGCTCACATCAAGATTTAAAAATTTTACATTATGTTTTGCAAGTATGTGAGAATACTTTCTTAGAGTTGGCTCAAGGTTATTGTTCTTGCTCTCCAAGAAGTACCTGTTCAACATTTTCAAAGTCCTCATCAGTAGATGGATTAGTGAGAAATGGGGGGTTTAAAAGAATAACTAAATTTAAAATAACTGTACGAAAATAAAAATGCTCCAAATTTTGAACTCCTTTACGAACCTGCTGTCACCAAGTTCCACAAATTAGTCCATAAAAACAAATGCATAAAATAATTACTAAATCCTTCTAGTTGCACTTCCCCGGCAACGACGCCAAAATGTTGGGTTTAAAATGCGGATGCAAATTAGAGTTTAATTTAATGTCAACCGGGGAAGGTAAAATTAGAAGTGCTTATCTAAAATATATAGATCTAGAAAGATTCCTAATTTGTCCAAGATCTTAAAGTCCCCTTACAGGAACCTTATTCATTAAGATCTCTTCAATAACTAATTCAAACCTAGATCTAACAATTGTTTGAGATCTATGATTCTCTTACAAGAACATATTCTACAAGATCTCTTCCAAAATTAGATCATCTAATTAGAACTTAAAAACTGAAATGCAGTAAACCTAGATCTAATCATTGTATGAGATCTTATGGTTCTTTTACAAAAACACTTTCAAATAAGATCCTTCCAATATTAGAACATTTAATAAAACTTGGAAGCTGAAATCAAACAAAAACATAAAATAAATTATACCTAAAACAAATAAATAAGCATGCAAGTGAGGCCATGGGGGCCCTCCATAACTCCACAAGCATACCACTTCCATGGAGACTCAGATGTAGAATCAAAATTGAAGTATGATCCTTTATTTCAAAATCTCCATTACAAACCAACTCTAAGATTACAACTCTAAGCTTCTAAGATTACATACTCCAAAATTCTAAGATTACAAAAACTTCAAGATTACAAATTTAGGAGATTGTACTCCTATTTATACAATGGGATGAGTAACAATGTCATAATGATCATCGACTAATCTCTCTTTAGTTCAATAAATCTCTCAACCATCTAGACACATAACCCCTTTTTGTCCTTGATTTTCTCCATGAAGCTTATCTCTTCAAAACCCCTTTTTGTCCCTGATTTTCTCAATGAGGTTTATCTCTTCAAATTCTAACCCCTTTTTATCCTTGATTTTCTCCATGAGGTTTATCTCTTTAAATTCGAATTTGATCATTCAAGGCCACATAGAGGTGTCTTGGAAGCTTCCTTGGAACCTACACATGTCACAAAAACAATCCACTTTCCATATATGAAGTAAAATTTTTATTTTCTAATATTTAATCAATAATTTCTCTCAAAAATGCTTAAAAATAAATAATATTTGGAAAATATAAATGAGACCCATTAATGGTGAATAATAGGGAAAATGGAGTGACAAGTTGGTGAATAGTGAGTGATATAATGGAAGCATAGGTGAAAAATGTATGGTAATGAGTGATATTCGTATGACATTTTTGGAGCCCAACAGGGCGTGACAATAACATTAATGGCTACAATAACAATAGTAATGGGGTAATCACTAGTAATATAGGGAGCTAACATGCTCCTATCCTTCAAAAAAGTGTTGTCCTCAACGCTTGAGTAGTTTTGGTGTTTTTGTATAAAATTCTCATCCTCCCATGTGGAATCTTCAAAGGGTAATTTCTTCCACTTTATGAGATATTATGAAATTGATCTATTTCATAGTTGTCAAGTTCTTATTTCTGTGACTGCTTCAGGTTCCAAAATGATTTTTCCTTCCTCATCAAGTTCTGGAAATATTTTTTGAACTGGGATCTTGTCACCTATAACATTCTTTAAGCATGAAACATGTAAAATTGGGTGCACTCAGGGAGTTGCAAGAAGCTCCAATTTGTATGCCATAGTACCTATCTTTTGCAACACCTTGTACGGACCATAATACTTTGGTAATAATTTACTATCCTTCTTAGCTTGCTTGAGGGGCATTTGTTTATATGGTTGTAGTCGTGGGAATACCCAATCACCTACATCAAAACTTCTTTCGTTGTGATGTTGATTTGCTTGTTGTTTCATTCTATTTTGCACCAAAGTGAGGTTATCCTTTAGGAGTTGTAGAACTTGTTGTTGATGCTCGATGTGATGTTCCACTGCTTGAACCTTATAATTTTCTCTTAATATGATGTGATGGATGGTGGATGATATCCATAAAGTGCCTTTAAATGGTCTCATTTTTGTTGCAGTATGGAAGGAAGTGTTATACCACCATTCAGCCAGAGGCAACCATTTGACCCATTGTGTATGTTTATTAGATATAAAGCAACGAAGATGTCCTTCCAAAAAATTGTTTACTATTTCAGTTTTCCCATCAGATTGAGTATGATAAGATTAGCTATGAGCTAACTAAGTACCAAGACAAGAAAATAATTTTGTCCAAAAATTTCTAGTGAAAATGGGATCTTTGTCACTTACAATATTCTTTGGGTTTCCATGTATCTTTTGAATTGTTTCCATAAATGTAGTAGAAATTGTACTCGCTTCAAATGGATGAGATAATGCACAAAAGTGTGCATACTTGGTAAGTTTGTCAACTACCACCATGATAACACTCTTTCCTTCGGACTTGGGTAAACCTATGATAAAATCCATTGAAACATCCTCCCAACGTTGGCTTGGAATGGATAAAGGTTGTAATAGACCTGGGGTCTTAATTGCTTCAACTTTATTTTGTTGGCAAACCAAACATTTCGCCACAAACTTTTGAATATCTGATTTAAGTCCATCCCAAAAAAATTCCTTCTTAACCATGTGGTAAGTTTTTCGAAATCCTGAGTGCCCTCCTAAAGAAGAGGTGTGCAATTCCATAAGAATCTTTTGTTTGATTTGGTAATTCTTACATAGGTATAAGCGATCTTTTTACCATAACGAATCATCTTTCCAGCTAAATGTATCAGATGTACTGGAATCTTATTGTAACTTTTGAATGAGTGCCCACATTTCTTCATCATTCTTCCATTCATCCCTTGTTTTGTTTACCCAATCTGGTTGGATAATAGAAATGACGCAAAGAAATTCTTCTACATCCTCATACATTCTTGAGTGTGCATCTTCCACAACATTTTGCTTCCCTTTTTTGTAGATGATTTCAAAGTCATAACCCAACATCTTTGTGACCCATTTTTGTTGCTCTTCTGAAGATAATCTTTGTTCTAAAATGTATTTAAGACTATCATGGTCCATTTTTACCTTGAAGTGTCTTCCCATTAGGTAAGGTCATCATTTCTTAAGTGCATGTAGTATTTCTGACATTTTCTTCTTATAAATAGCTTTGTGTAAATACTTTGCTTTGATTGGACGACTTTCAAAAGCAATGGGTCTTTCTTCTTGCATTCAACAAAACCAATTCCATTTCCTGAGGCATCACATTCCACAATAAAGGTTTTTGTGAAGTCAGACGTAGCTAAGACCGATGCTTGGCATATTACCTATTTAAGATGTTCAAAGGCCTTCGTTGCTTCTAGAATCCATGAAAATGCATCTTTCTTCAATAATGCTGTTAGAGGTGTTGTTATTCTCCCATAATTCTTAACAAACTTACTATAATACCCTGTCAACCCAAGAAATCCTCGTAGATTCTTTATGGATGTGGCGATTTTCCATTCCTTAATGGTTTTAATTTTTCTAGGACCTACCTTAATACCTTCATGAGATACAATATGACCTAGATATTCCACCTCTTGTACTCCAAAGAAACATTTGGAGCTTTTTGCATATAATTGTTTCTTCTCCAATAGTTTGAGCACCGTATCAACATGTTGAACATTATCCTTCCAAGACTTGTTGTAGATTAGTATATCATCAAAAAATACTAACACAAATTTTCTAAGGAAGAATTTGAAAGTGGAATTCATCAAACCTTGAAATGTAGAAGGTGCATTGGTAAGGCCAAAAGGCATGACCAAAAATTCATAATGACCCTCATGATTTCTAATGTTGTTTTTGGAATGTCTTTTGTCTTCATTATGATTTGATTATATTCTAAACGAAGATCCAACTTGGTGAAGTAAATTGATCCATGTAATTGATCCAATAATTCATCAATGACATGAATGAGAAATTTATCTTTAAAAGTGAGCTTGTTGAGCTCCCTATAATCCAGAAACATCCACCATGATCCATCTTTCTTGTGAACCAATACTACTAGAGAAGAGAAAGAACTTTGACTACGTTGAATTATACTAGCCTCTTGCATTTATGCAACCATACACGTTCAATTTCACTCTTTTTGGCATAGGGATATCTATAAGGCCTGATGTTTGGAGTAACACTTCCCAGAATCAAATGAATATCATGATCATGATCATGAATAGGTGGGAGGCCTTTGGGAGTCTCAAATACCTTGGAATGATTGTCCAAGACTTTTTGGAGATCTAGATAAATGGATGATTTCAATGTGGGAACCTCTAGCGAACATAATTGTGCAATTATGTCTTATTGTTCTTTCTTTAGAAGCTTTGTCATTCCATTAGAGCTAATTATCTTTCCCAGTTTCCCTGTGATACCCCTTAATTCAACTTCCTTTCCTTCTAAAGAAAATTTCATGAAACGTTATTGAAAATTAAAATCTATTGTACACAAGGATTGTATCCATTGGACTCCTAATACAACATCATCACCACCCATTGGAATGGAAAGAATTGGGATATTCAATACATATTCTCCCATGGATAGCTTGATATTATGGCACTTTCCAAAGAAATTTATGGTTCCTCCACTTGCAACCATCACTTGACACTATGTTGTTGGATATAAGAAGCAATTCAATTCCTTGGCTATCTTACAATGGATAAAATTATGGGTATTGCCTGAATCAATCAACACTATTACCTTTTTCTTCTTGATATGTCCTTCTATCTTGATAGTTTGAGGAGTGTTAATTCTGGCCAATGCATTACAAGATATGGTTGGATACATTTCTTCTTTCTCTAGGGTTTGTTTTGTTAGGATATTCCGACACATAGGAAATAGTTAAGTATAACTTGGTCTAGTATAGAGTTAGGTAAAGTGTGTTTATTTGCTATGTACTTTTGTAACTTACAATCCAATAGTCATGATATGTTCTAGACATTAAGTGATCGACAGTTCATTCTCTCCTTGGTATTACCAACACTTGATCCATGGCCTAACACCCGATTAGTCCGTGATCTCTATTTAAAGAGCATGGAGGGTCGTTTGTATGGTGATCGTCATGAGAGAAGCTTATGTAAATTTTCTTTCTTTTACATTAATAAATTTCCTAAAGTGGTCGTGTTGGCTCAGGTCGTGGATTGTTTCCCTCTTTGAGGGTTTTAACCATGTCAAAAATACTGGTGTATTGATCTGTGATCTATTTTTGAGTGGTGTCCTTTGGTTTTCTATCTAAGGAACTTACCCTGTAAATTCCTACATGGTATCAGAGCTGTTTGAGGGTCGCATCCGTTGGTGATCCAAATCTGAAGCCAGTACGAGTGTATGCGACTGTGGTTTCCTAGATCTATTGTTTCTGACTACTTTCAAGCTGAGAGGACTGCTCTATTGTGTTAGGAGCATCTGTTCCAGTGAGGAACCCCTTTTGTTTCATGCAAAATGGTTTCTGATAGCCCTGGCTACATCATTTTTAAGATCTGGAGGTATACGGTCTTTATTTGCAGTTCTAGTTATTCATCTCTCTATTTATTTCAGTTTATTTAGCTCTCTTTTTTTATTACTAGATCTATACCTTTCATTTTTATGTATTCTCTTTGCCCTGTGACTCTGTGCGAGCTGGGAAATCAGAAACAGAAAGGAAGCATTTTTCTCATGCGTATGTTCTTTTTCTCTGCGCCTTAGTGTGATCTCGGAAAATCATAAACATTGAGGAAAATATTTAGTGTTTGGAAAAAGCTAACTTCAAGCCATAAGGTTTGGTTTTTTTGTATGTTTGTGTTGGGTTGTGTGGTTTTTTATTTTGTAGGCAAAAAAAGCTTTTTCAAGCAAACACGGACCCCAAAGCTTCTATGACTAAAGAAAAAAAAAACCCTTTCTCTTTTCCAAAAATTACTAACCTTTTAAACTAGCTCACTTGGTCCAAAGTTACTTTATGAGAATAGAGGTCTTGAGTTCAAGTCTTTTTTGTTGAGTTACTTTTTCAAAAAGCACATGACTTATGTTTTAAAGTTACTTTATGTAAAAAATATCTCGCCCATCATAAAAAGTGAGTCACTTATAATTCTAAAGTCTCTTTATTTTTTATTTAAGTTACAATTTAGTGGGTAGCTCATATAGGACCATTGTAAAATTGACTTTCACTTATTATAAAAGTGGGTCACATAAAATCATTTTTTAAAGTGAGCTAATTAGATTAAGTTTGGAAAGGGGGGGGATTCTTTTTTAAAAACATAACATTATCATTCACTTCCGCACATTCAAGCACTTCGTAGCATATTCAACAACTTTTCTTCAAAAAGCCATAACTTCTTCATCTGGAAGCCATTTTTTTAATTGGCCTAATTTTTCGAGATCTTTCCATTTGAACACTTAGTTTTAACATCTACAACTTTAGTTTCTGTTAAAATGGAAATTCCATGCCATGTTATTCTTGACAGCACCAGCTACTTCCAATGGTGGTGCTACATTATAGATTTACATAGAAGTAAAGATCTTTATATAATAGCCTCAAGCCAAGAAACTAAACTTAAATAATATGAAGATAAGGCAGCCAAATTAGAAAATAGGCAAGATCAAGCACGTGGGTTGATAGGGATGTGAGATGTCTATTTCTCTAGACTTTAAATTCCATATCGCAGAACTTGATACCCCTAATGAAGCATTGAAATAGCTCACTAAAGCTTTTGGAATTAAAAATGAAATTAGAGCCCATCAACTCGAAAATGAGTTGCTTACGTTGGATCCAAATAATTTTTCTTCCATTGAAGATTTTTTGTCCAAGTTCAAGACCCTTAGACTTCTCTTGAAAGGTGTTAAGGTTAAGAAAGAAGATGGTACCCTTATCTATTCCATTCTTACTAAGTTGGAACCAGCCTACTCTGTGTTTGTTTCCACCTTCCATTCTACTAGAGAAGCCTTTATTTCTCAAGGACAAGACTACAAGTTCCCCTCTTGTGATGCCTTTTGTGATTCTTTAATAAGAGAACAAGAAAAACTCTTACATATTGGTCTTCTTAATCTTGGAAACTCTTCTAAGAAAGCCTTAGCCGTCCAACAACAACCAAATTCAAAGAATCCTAAGAAGCAGTATCCTAAAAAGAATGGTCCTGGGTCCTAAGCAATTTCAGTCTCAAAATGAAAAATCAATTCAACAAAATGATAAGGCAAATAAAAACGAAGGGAAGAAGACTGATAGACATTGCAACTTTTGTAATCGAGATGGCCACTTAGAATCCAAATTCTTTAAGAAGATGGAAGCCTTGGAAGCAGCAATGAAGAAGCATAACATCCATTTGGAGCACTCTTCAACTTCAACTTCATCTGTAGGAATAACACTTTCTGCATGTGGTTGTCAAGAATCTCGGTCTGGTTATGCACTAAATGTATCTTCTTCTTCTCATTCTCATGCATGGCTCATTGATTCTGGAGCTTCTTATCACATGGCCAAAAACAAATCCATGTTGTTTCTTTAAATGATTGTAAAACGAAAAATATATATGTTGGTGATGATAGATATCTTAGTGTTGTAGGGACTGGAATTGTTCATCTAGACAATGGTCAATTTAATTTTATCATAAGTGGCTCATTGATTCTGGAGCTTCTTATCACATGGCCAAAAACAAATCCATGGTGTTTCTTTAAATGATTGTAAAACCAAAAATATATATGTTGGTGATGATAGATCTCTTAGTGTTGTAGGGACTGGAACTATTCATTTAGACAATGGTCAATTTAATGATTTATTATGTGTTCCAACCTTATCCTGCAACCTTCTATCTATATATCAGATAACTCATTTAGGTGAAGGTAAAACTGTTGAATTTTCACCTCACAATGTTGTAATTAACGACCTAAGAGATCCTAGACAAATTTTAGCTACTCGCATTGTTGATGATTCTATAAGGTTGTATAAGTTTAACAACTTTGGGTCATCAACTCTTCCCTCGGTATTTGTTGCCCATAATGATGAAGTGAACAAACTTTGGCATGAGCGATTTGGTAACTTAAACTATTGCTCCCTTCAAAATCTATGTAAACAAAATATGGTGATAGGTCTTCCTATGGTATCTTGCAGAGATGGTGTTTGTTCTGGATGCGTACTCATAAAACATCATCGGGATAGTTTTGAAAAATGTGCCTCTTGGCACGCCTTAGCCCCTTTACACCTTGTGCATAGTGATTTATGTGGCCCACTTCCAGTTGTTTCATTATCTGGCTACAAGTATTTCTTAGCTTTCATTGATGATTTCTCCAGACGCACTTGGGTATACTTCTTAAAACTCAAGAGTGAAGTATTTAACATGTTCTTGGCCTTTAAGGCCTTTGTTGAAAAACA
>APFE031330111.1:284552-323607 GCA_000404065.3 Pinus taeda | reverse complement strand
TACATTGGAGGATACATTCCGGGACCTGTGAGCAGTGACATAGCCTAAAAACATTTGCATTATGTTCCCCTGAGTACGTACTTCATGTTCCCTGAAGACACCTTCTGTAAATTATCCCTAAAAAGTGCCCTTTTTCCATTGGCGTAGGTACACAATGTCTTATCCGCGCCAATCACTGAGATCCTCAAAAGGGGGTGCGCCCATTGGCGCTTTGTCCTAGAACAACACTCGCGCCAACTAAGTTTGGTAATGATTTTTGGCAAATGCGCGCCCATATGTTTTTTCCTTTCAGATCATGAAGTCTATTGAGGGAAAAATCCATATGATAGAGGTCGAGAGTCATCATCTATCCTTGACAACTATCCTCAGTAGCTTTTCGGAGATAATGTCGATCCAAAATGGGCGTCCTGGTTCATTGAATCTTCCTCCCTTCACCATTTATAAAAGTTTGTCCTCATGCATTAGACAAGCTAGTTCTAAGAGTTCTGGAGTAATGCTAGAGTGATAGTAAGAGTTTTGAAGCATAGGGAGGTTATGCTGCCGGAATCCTGAGAGAGAGAAGGTCTATTGCAAGGCATACATAGCTGCTCGCCTAGCCAGAGAATAGGTTCAACGTCAGAACCTTGGTTGTATCTTTCTCTGCCTATTACTCATTAATAGACGACTATCATTATGGTTCCACTCTTATTGTCTTTATAATGATGATTGAGTTATATCCTTTCTGACTGATATATAGTTGCATCTATTGGATTTTATGCTTGTATTTATGTCATTCTTTGCATGTGCAGGTGTCCGTTCACGAGGATCGTGGGGATTGTGACCAGCTGGAGCAAAGGAATGGGAGTGACGATTCTTCTACAAGTATTAGCGTTGGAATCGGGGTAGGCCATCATCATCGATCTTTGATTTGCAATTAGGAACCTGCATGTTAGTGTTGTGTGATTGTTGCTAGACCCCATTTGGGCTAGTGGGATCGCCTCTGTCCGCAGAGGGGATTTACCTATACAACAATGATCCACTTGTACAACTCAGAGGGGAAGGATGCAAAGAAAATTTCATTGATTTACATATATAAGTAGTGCTCTAACCACTATTCCTTCAATACTCGCAGATTCCTGTTTTCCTGTGCCACGAACTCGTGAATATTTCTATTTAGCCACTCTTCAAATTCTTTCTTTGTCATATTGTAGTGACACTACATCAAATATCTCTTATGTAGATTCTGGTCCCAGCACCAAAACCATTTTTTTGGCTTGTTGGGGCCTGACCCAGGTTCAGAGGTGATTTAGCCAAACAAATCCTGGTACTACTGGCCCTTTCGGCAATAGTCCGCGAAGCGTGGACTGAGGTTTCACCTGAAGTAGTATGGGAGGGTGCTAGAACTAGGTTTTCGCACCCTGGAGATGTCTGATGAGTTAAAGTGGTTTGTAGTTTGACCCTGCATGCACGTCACTATGCACACTTACCCATACCTCACAGCCTGAGATGCTGCCTTCGCATAGCTCTACTCATGGGTCAAATGTTGTTATTAGCCAAGCCTTTACTAGTATTTTGTTGTTAGTTAACTAACTTAGCTTACTTGCATGTGTAAAGTATACTTAACAATATAAATCATTCATACAAGTGCGCGGAGTAAATAAACAATACATTTGCAATTTATATCAAACATGTAATAACCGAAAAATAGATACACAAAATTAAGATAAAACTTCTCTTTATTACTTTCTTACTCGGTTACATACTCGACTCCACCGTGCGCACTCAGTTGTAGGGGGCCGCGCACTCAGCTGCGGACTACTAAGCCTCTGTACGCTCAACTACATAGCCTTTTCCTACTCTACGACCTAAGACACACTTTACACTTGGACTCTTGCTCTTCGCTTCTACTTCACTATCTCATACTTCGGTATCTTTTACACTTAGAGCCTCACTCTATTTATATAATCCCATGGTCCACGTACCATGGGTAGGCCGACATTACATTACAAGACTAGGGCAGACAACCTTGTGTCTTTCTCATACATTTCATGCTCCACACCCACAATTCGCGGAGTCTTTACAACAAGATTAGATCAAAACTCTGGATTTCAGCCCCAAAACATGCCTTGGGGTGATTCCATGCCCAACAGCGGTAGTGACATTTGATTGTTACAAATAGTTATGAATTCGGGGGGGCTCTACAACCTAGTATAAGGGATATGTTAGGCATTAAAAGTTAGATATAAACATTTTTTAAATCTCAGCATTATAGGGGAGATGTGTAGGCCTAATTTAATGTAATATAAGTATGTTGGCTCTAACCAAGACCTATAAGATACTAGCATAATATAATTAAGGTACATGTTACTTCACAGCAAAGCAATCCATATGCTAATACAATTTTGTAATTTGACATGGCGATTTCATATTTTTTTTTTCCTTTATGTGAGAGATAATCCTCTATTGTAGCTACGTATAATGATATCAAGGATTAAGTTTATTCTAATACATCCTTACAATAAAATAAAAATAGACAAAGCTAGTGGGAAATTGACTTAGTAATTTTTCCAACATGAGAAGTGAATAAATCTATAATCCAGGTGGAGTGTTTTAGACATTACTATTAGTTAGATTTGTTTACAAGATTCTTTCTGTTCTGGTTTGTTGCCCAAATGGTGATTATCCATGGTAATTATCCAAGGTAATTTTCCAGAGATTCATTGATGATTGGATAATTGAGTAGATATGACAACATTACTCAACTCCACTATACTAATGAACCCATCACCATTCTAATCGAAAACACCAAATAAACCCACAAATTTCTTTATTATCAATCTCAACACTTACAACATATTCATCATCATCCTTCCAAAAAAAAAACAAACAAACAAACAAAAACAAAAAACAAAAAACCCCTAAATCTCCACATAAGTGAGCAACTTATCTCTACATTTAAAAAAGGGTTTCACAACTGACTTCATGTCTTCCATAAGTATCCCTGGATTTAACCTCTCCAGATATCCCATTATCTCTTGTGCGTTGACTATATGTTAAAGCTCTACAAAAATTATTGTTTATATTTTGTAGTTTGTTCAATGGTTTTAGAAGCTAAACATGCCTTTATGGTTTTGCATTTTTGCATGAGGATTTTTGTGATTGGCAACCTTTACTTGTAAATTCATATTTTCTTTTAATTAGAATTGATGTCAGTTTGTTCTAATTAGTGTTTTATTTGATCTAGTATGGGTTTGTTCTACTTAGTGTTGATCGCTTAGATGTCAGGATGATTGCTTTTACTTTCAATATTATATAGGCCTTGCCTAGGCTCCCAACCCATGTTGAATTTCAAGATCCAAGCATCTTTGTGTGGGATGTAAATATTTGTTGTATTTTATAAAGGGGCCTCAACCTACATCATGAGCATGCATATTTGTCATAAGCATAAATTGAACACCATTAAAGACTTAACAAAACCCATAATATGGTGTTACAGTCTCAAATCCATATACGGAACCCATTATATCAATTTATCACATTCTCTAATCGCATTTTACAAGATCGAGATGCAGATCCTTGGGTGGCCAGTTCTCCAATTGGTTGTTTATTTTACAAGTGCTTTTGGCTTCCATTTAGTAAAATGCAAGTTCCTTTGTTTCCTTTGATGTTAAATAAATATGTCAAATATTTACTTTGAGAGTGCTTATAATTGAGTTGACTGGTCTTACTTGGAAACGTATTATGGTGGCATAATACTATATGTTTTATTGAGTGATATGTAATTTTATGGTTTATTTTGTAGTTGTGTCTAATATTGAATATGTTATAATTAACAGATGGACCTCTCTGCAATAACTTCCCTGCAATAACTTCCCTGACGTTTCGAGAGGTCCTCATTTTAAATTCTATTTAGAGACAAAATTTCAAGTTTAAATTATGTCACAGTGTATATGGGCATCTAATTTGCGTGCCTATTACTTTTCTACCAAAAATACTTCATCAATACTTAGATACAAAATATTTTCAGTTACAGTTAAAACTATGCGACTAATAATACAAGTTTAGAAGCACACATAGAAAATAGATGTTGTGATACTCGTGAATCAAGGTCCTTTTCTTGCTCAAATCAATACAGAATTGCAGATCAATTTATATTAAGATACTATTAAGTCCACATTAGAAAAATGGAGTTAGTATTGTAAAGAAAGTAGGCATCTCTCGACATTTATCCACATAAATTAAACAAATTATCCCATTACATCTATTTGAAAGAATCAAATTGTTAGAAAGTATGCTCGTTCGTTTCCAAATATGAAAATCCTATAATCGAGTAAAGTATTTAGAACTAAAGAAAAGCATGCTAAACCTTAGAACCTATAGACATTAATAATACAAGTCCATAACCAATGTCATTTTATTTTAATACAATAACTAGATTGTCAATGAAGAATTCCCAGAGTTATACTACACATTCTATTATATGAAGGGTTTATGTTGGCATATGTACAACCAATAGGATATATACTATTGAAGGCACACATGCTCTGAATTCTATGTTAACAGTTGGTGCAGAAATAATAGTAATCTAACCATTTCTTTGTTAAAAAAAAAATCAAATTGAGACATATAAATATTTAAGGGGTTATCTAATATTTCAAAGTATAAACTTTAAATAATAATTGCACACTAAACCTATGCAGAATATATATTTGATCATGCAGTGGTCTTGTAACAGGTTGGAGCGCCTGCGACGAGAAAACCAAGTTAACAACCTAGTAGGTTTGCTCCCGATCCCAAATACGGATTTCTTATTCAACCTCTCTAGCCCGTAGGGAAAATTTTAAAATATTCCCTATAGACTAGGACCTAATATAATTGGAAACATAAATTTATTTATTATGTGTAAGATGTAACTAATGGTATTATTGTGAGAAAAAAAATTCAAGGATTGGTGAAAAATTGGATACCAATCCAAATGACATTTTTAAATATATATTTTATAGGAGAGTTACAGTTGGTTATCTATTTTTCAATTAAATAATTTATTTCATTAATTAATTATATTAAATTTTTAATTAAAAAAATGATGTAAGATATTTAACTAGCCTAGATCTATCTTAACTCAGGTTCTACAAAGGGCCAAGAGGGATCAAATCTGTGCAAGCCTCTTTTAGAATGAAAAGATATTTAATCCCTCTTAACCCTTGGTGATATTTGATAAGTTTTATGGTAACTAATAGTAAGACAAGCTTCGTACACATAACTAATCATAAGAGAAGCTTAGATAAGCAAGATCTATTTACTCTGAAATAACATATTGTTTCTAGAAAGCCACATGGCCCACACAGTTGTGCACGGAAGTGCTCTATATGGCCAAAAAAAATGTACGATGTAAATCCAAGAGAAATGGTTCAAGGCCACAATAGTGTTTATTTTATCACAAATATTTTCCATATCCAATGTTTCCTTCAGTTGGCATTCTTTCTTTTCTCTTAGTGGTGTTTCTTCTTGGTTTATTCACTTCATCTCAATGTTAAATAGGGACACATTGAATGGATTACAGGTACAACCAAACAAGTACCTGTCAGATATGTCTCTTTCGAGGAAGGGAAGTTCAGGTAGAGTCAGTAAATTTCAAAGATATAGTACATCTAACAGTCATAGATCAACTAGGGTGAGAAGATCAAAAGAAAATTTTGTGACAAATGGATTTTTTTATTGCTTTAGGGGGGTCATGTTCTTATGATACTGAGAGAATAGATGGCGTCAAGGTGCCCATGAGGTGCCAACATCTAGTGAAAATATGGGTACCCAAGGACCTTCCTAAGGTAAATATAGAGTTTTGTCTTAATGAGAGGATATATCATATTGCTCTGTCATTGATACATGGTTTGGGGCTATTTTCCATGGATGGTATAAAGGTTCCTTACAGTGAATTAACTAAATTGATGGAGTATGTTGGACCCTGTTACAATTACAAAAATTGGTTACAATTTGTCTAATATATGTGAGGTATGTGTAGATACTTACTGGCTGAAAATTATATATAGCTAGTAGACAATGATAAAATAAAGGAGTGTCTATCTATGCTGAAAAAGAATCAAGGAATATTGCATAGTTTATAAACAGTACACAACTCGGGACAACAAATAAACAACCCAATTTCATATTTAAGCGATGTGAAGGAAATCATGTATTTGTATGTGCAATAAGATCAACAGTTGCAGGAGAAGAATCGTTGATCAATTACAACTTGAATTGAATATATGTATACATTTCCATTATGGGAGCGATATGTTTTATTCCATAACGTAATCTAAAATTTCTTTCCTCTGGGTGAAAAATCTAACCCTAATAGTTGATATATGACTGTTATTGAGAGTCTTAATAGTCTACTTGTGGTTGTTCTTATTTGATTTATCGAAACTAAATGCCCATATCCTCCTTTTTTTAGATCTATTTAGTTGCATCTACAAAAAGGTTGACTCAAATTTGTGTTATTTTTTCTTGTCTAATAGTCCCATTTACACAAGTTCTTTTCCATAAAAAGTTGGGTTTGAAAATTCCATAATTACTCATATGCATGCTATATTTTATTTCTTTCATGCAAGTTCTCAAGACCTAGAGTAGACATCACCATCGCCTTCGTCTAAGTGAGACATTTCTAATGATATTAAATTTTGATCGATTTGAACCCTTAGATCTTAAATTATACTCCTTTAAAGTTTGATCAATTGGAATTATTTTTTCCTCCTTTATTCCATGTGGTTCCCAAGTGGCCTCCATAGGGCACCCATGTCATGTAGTAAGCAACTACTATTGGGCAGAAGTTCCCAAAACCTATGAATACATGCCTACCTAATATGCCTCATAAAGTGTTATTACTCATACTTATGCATGTTTATATGTGTGTGTCTTATATATATAATATATATATATATATATATAATATATATATAGGACAACCAATATGTTCTCACATCTATATCTATATATTCTCAAAAACCTATGAATACATATTTACCTGGTATGCCTGATATGCCTCATAGGGTGTTATTACCCATACCTATGCATGTTTAACTCTGCACACACACACACACATATATATATGAGACAACCAATTCATAGCGACCTCATAACTATGACTTATACCAATCCATCCCTTTACACATATGTTATATCATTTGAAACATATTTATACATGTTATATCTACATATACCATGCCTCATCGTAGGTATCCACTATAGCTTGTGTATATTATCTAATATGAAATTCATCAATGATCAAATGTGGAAAGAGTCAAACAAGGATACCATAAAGCTCAAAGCTTACAAGCAGTTATTAAGCAAGAAAAGGGCCAATTTCATGGTTTCAAGGAGGGAAGAACTAATCTTCCTTGGGGAAAATAATCGCAAATTATTTTGGAAGGAACTCCAACCAAAAAAGATACAAATTGGAAATAGTATTACAACTTCTAAATGGTTTGACTATGCAATACAACTCTATGAGCAAGATCCCAAGGTTGACCCTCCCCCCTTGGTCAACACCAATACTAAACTCTTCATGGTGCAAGAGGTAGATATGGTTATCAAGAAGTTGGGTGTTGGAAAAGAAAAAGCCTTAGATGAACTGCAAGCAAAATATCTAAAGTGGGGCTCAAAGATCCTTGCACCTCTCATTACAAAAATTTTCAACAACATCATACAACAGGGACTCCCCACAAATTGGACAACTAGTCTGGAAATACCTCTTTTCAAGAGCGGTGACGTCAATAATCCCTCCAATTGTAGGACCATCATGATAAACCCTTTGTTTGCAAAGCTATTTGGAAGCATGCTAGAAAATAAAATTAGCAAGTGGGTAGAAGAAATATATAAGCATGTTAAAGGGAAAGAAGGTTTTAGACCTAAACATTCCATGGTTGACCATTGTATAACTTTAAGGCACATCATTGAAAAAGTCTGGGAGAAAAAGGAAGAAGTCTTTTGTTGCTTTGTTGATTTAAGAAAAGTGTTTGACTCGGTTCCTAGGGATAACCTTTGGCACATAATGGAGGAACTTAGGGTTCCTAAACATTTGAGAGCAGTTGTGCATAGGTTGTATGAAGAGGTGAAAGTCAAAATTAGAACTTCAGCAGGCATTTCTGAAAGTTTTAGAAGCGATATCGGGGTCAAGCAAGGTTACCCATTGTCTCCTACCCTTTTTGATTTATATATCAACAAGCTTGAGGAGTGGTTAAATTTGCAAGGGGGTGATGGTATCTATTTGGGAAAGTTTGTTATAAAGCTTCTTTTGTATGCAAATGACCTTATTCTGATTGTTAAATTAGCTCTTGGTTTGCAAGAGCACTTACTATCCCTTGAGCATTTTTGTAGAAGTGTGGGGATGCAATTCAATATGAGCAAATCGAAAGTAGTGGTTTTCTCTAAGAGAAGAAAACATAACTAGCATAATTTCTACTTTGAAGGCAACATATTAGAAGAAGTTGTGGATTACAAATGACTCGGAATTGACTTCAACAGAAATCTAAGCTGGAATGGTTGTAGAAAGAAAAGAACTTTGGGGGGTTGGAAAGCATTTTATGTTTTTCAAAATAAGTGTAGAGAGGCAGAGTTATGGGAATGGAAAACCACTCAAACTCTTTTTTGGCTTCTAGTGATTCCAGTGATTCTCTCTG
Organism: Pinus taeda; assembly: GCA_000404065.3. Classification (NCBI taxonomy): domain Eukaryota; kingdom Viridiplantae; phylum Streptophyta; class Pinopsida; order Pinales; family Pinaceae; genus Pinus; species Pinus taeda. The sequence goes on along the minus strand of APFE031330111.1, from coordinate 314,950 downwards.
GTTGTGAACTATGGGCCAGTAGTACATCCAACATGCAGTGGAGGCAAATTAAGAAAATTCAGAAGCGTTTGATTACAAACAAATTCAATATTAAAAGTGCATTTCCTTATGTTATCCTGTTAAGTGAAACAAGGGTTGCTCCTATTGAAGAAATTGTTATGGTGCGAGTCATAAGGTATTTAAAAAAAAATAGCAAATGGAATAGGGTAGATGACCTAAGGTTGTCTTTAATGACATATTGTGCAAAAAAAAAAAACTTGGTTGTAGCAAAATAAAAAATGGTTTATTAAATGGGGTATTTGCTTGAATGCATGTCCCATAAACAACAAAGAGATAAAAACTTTTGTTATGGAAAAGTTCCACAAGCATACTTGGGATAAGGAGCTAGGAAGAAAGAAAAAGTATCATATTGAAGTGTTTAATCCCACTCATAATCATCAACCAAAAACATACATAGAGGCCAATATTTCTTGGAGAGCCAAAATTCTTATTGCTCGGTTAAGGACTAATTCTCATCAACTCCCTTGTCAAACAAGTCACTGGAAAAGACCAAAAGAAGTGTGGGAGGAAAGAGTATGCATTTTTTGTTCTTCCAGAAAAGTGGAAATAGAAAAACATTTCATTTTAGAATGTATGTTAGGCCTTCAAAGACAGCGGAGAAAGTTATGTAGATATGTTGGAAGCTAGCTCTTGGGATAATTTATTTAACGAGGGGTTCGTCGAGAAGCTGGGAGAATTTATTGTGAAGATTCATAGAAAAAGGGTTGAATACATCAAGCAAATAAAGAAGATATTTGTCACGTAGGTTATCTTTAGCCTCATGGATGTTAAAATAATTTCTCTTTCTTTCTATGTATATTTTCAAAGACCTGCTTTTAATACTCGCCACCTATCCAATGGTTTTGGTTAGAGGATAGGAGGCTTAATTGGTGGTTGTGGTGAAAATCACTACCCCCTCCTCCATGACATCACGAGGGGGAGCTTATGCTATTGTGGTTCTAACTCAAGGTTCCCCTTTGGTGATCTAATGGTTTTGATGAGAGTGTTTTGATCTACAACAAGCAAGGGCTTAACCCCTCCTCGCTAATGTCATAGGGGATATGGTTCCACTGAGCTCACCGCCATCTATTCCTCAAGGTAATATTCATTTTTACTCCAAACCCCCCATTCCAACACATATGGTACAATATATATTTATCTATAATAAATGTAAATTTATATATAAACCTACCCCGTCATAGACCTTGCCAAGGCGAGTCATGAATTATTTGCAAATATATTTATATAGTTGGATGCCGGCCCAATCGTTCAGTAATAGCTACCAGTTCCACCGGGTTGGGCCCAACCCCAACCTCCACTCACTCTTCAAGAAGTAAGGTTAGCGTTGAACCCAGTGTTGGTTCCAAGGAAATATTTGCACCACCGTCAGCCCAACTTCCAACTTGGTATTCACGAGGATGAGACACCATGAGGTTGGCCCCGAATTAAAGATGAAATAGACTTGTCCCCATAGCACATCAATTGGTGATGGGATTCAACCCCTTAGCCCTAACTCCAAGGTATCAATAACATATGGAATTGGTATGTATAGTGATGTGTTTTTTGACAGTAAAGTCACTTGGGTGAAGCTTGGGAGACTGAAGTTCAAATCCCATTGAGTACACTGACCTGCTCTGGTGGAAGCTAAAGGGTCGAATTCCCAATGCTGTCTTGGTGGCACGTGAGTCTGCTCTTGCTAAAATCATAGGATCTTAGTATACCCAACTTGTAGGTGGTTGGATGTACTCCTGGTGTTATAGAGGCAGCTACGAGGATTGATCCTAGGTCTCCCATAGATTAGGACTGCCAGTTACCGATTCACCATGTGGTTAAAAAAAAGCATATGGCATTGGTATATACTGGATTATCAATTCAATGTTCCATGTATTCCACAGCGTGATTCGAAGGTCTACACTTGACATCACCATGCATTTCCATGTGACTTAATTAATGATTTACCATATAATTCATATTATAAATAGTGAAAAGACTTGGTTACGAGTCCGTCTTCCTTTAACCTATTGAATTGCAATGTCTACAAGCCTGTAGGTTGTTTATTTACGCCACCAGAGCTGGAACATAATGCATGTTCATATACAATTGTCGAGGCTATAACAATATCACCGAAATAGGTAATTAAGCCCTGCAATGATGATTAGGTGCCACCATTATCGCAATTGATTTAACCTTGTAATAGCTTACAGTCAAGCTTATTTAACATAGTAAATATCTATATATATATATAATATAATAATATATATATATATATATATATATATATATATATATATATAGAATATATATATATATATATCATACTATATCTATATCTATATCTATATATATATATATCTATATCTATACTATCTATAATCTATCTATATATAATATATATATATATATATATATTATAATATATATATATAATATATATAAATATATAATATATATATTATATAGGTCTTTATAATCTTTTATCTTGGCAATGTTAAGAGGTGTGGTCCAACTTTATATTTCCTCTCAAGTATATATGTATATATATTTATTACAATGAAGGAAAAGAAACCAAGTAACACATTTAAGTTTAGCTATTAACATAACACAAACACCTACAATCCCACCATTACAATTTAGTTTTTCTTATCCATGGCAAGTGACAGTTCTTCCAAGTTCAAATTTTAATATAAGTTACATTTTAATAAGTTACATGGCACATAGACCATACGAGTATATAAATACATGTATTCCAAACTCACCATTTCTGGACCTAAATTATGTCAGAGCTAACAACCGATATTCCATCACTAATGCAGTTTTAAGAACCTATTTAATTGATAATTTATCAGTGAGGAATAAATACCATCTTATATATACATACATATATCATAAGTGCACACTCATGTCTAACCCAGGGACATAAAAACCAAGGCATCAAGCACTTGAGATAGTCTTATTAATAGCATCAAAAGAAATATGAATTGTTACCTGAATTTAGAGAAATAGAATGTAAGCCTAGAACATGGGCATATATTACTTGGAGACTCGAAATGGTATCCAGGTGAAATAGACAAGGTAATAGACGTAGAGGAGGAAAATTTTACCAACATCACTACACAGAAACATGATTAGTGATAGTAATAACTTACAGCTATCTCAAAATTATGTGACTATTATTATACTAGGAATTCCATATTGGTTATTGCAAAATGTAAACAAGACAACTACATATTACTTTAACACCTTTAAAACAATAACAACAACATATGAGTCAATCATGTAGACAATAAAATCATAAGTCATGCGCCATACATTAATAAAGCCATTTCATATTAGAAGTGTAACACATTTTCATTATCATGGAAAAATACACGAGGAACACTTATCTTGTAAGTTTTCAGGCAACTAATTCTAGGACTATGACTCTCTACCGAACCATAGACAATTGCAACCAATCCTCACTTGCTGGTGTCACCATCAAGCTAGATTCCAGAGACTGAGGAGCCTTTTTCCCAAGGATTTAAACATAACCAGCAATTGAATCAATGACTCTAGAGATTCTTCAACCTCCACCCACCAACTAAGTTACAAAAATTAAAGTGCACAAGGAGTCTAGACTCTTGTTGTCTCCACCCTTCATAGTTCAACATTACCGTTCCATCCAACTTGGGGACTCCAAAACCATAACAAAATCAAACACATAACAAGGAATCCTTTAGAAATATTTGAGGAATAATTACTCCACCAAAGGCCTCAAGGATTTCTTAGAAACACCATCTCCACCCTCTAGTTAATGGTGACTCGACAAGAAATTACTTCCTAGCCTGGAAATGATTTCCTCCTGACTTCTTTCCAACCAAAAGTGGGTTCTTTTTTGCTCTGTGTTTTTCCTAAAATTACCACATCCTTCCTCTATTGTGTGCTCACTTTGTCTTTGTTTTTCTTCTCCTCTTCGATTGTTTGTTCTCTACAGTTTGAAGTTCAATCCCCCTTTTTCTTTGTTCTTTGCCTTCACAAATTTGACTTCCCCCTTGTATTCTACCTTTTTCCTTGGAAAATTGAACCACACTCTTTCCTTCTCTAGCCTATCCCATCTAATGTGAACTGTCTCTTCCTTGGTTTTTTTATTTTCCCCCAACTGTTTGTTGATCATTTTCTTGTTGTTGGGATTGCATCCTTTCAGAGTGTGACTCCTTCTAGCATAATAATGTCAACCAATGACGAGAATTCAACTTTCCTACATATCTGAAGGATGTTAAATGTTGTTTAATTGGTTGCAGTGGGTGGTCAGCACACCATACCAACTGACAACTCACCCTTTCTCTTTTCTTAAAACGTCTTGTCCAATTTTTCCTGTCCACTATTGCAAAAAACATAGGTGATAAGAAAAATCACACTTTCCCTTTTTTCTCAGCTATAAGTCGTTATGTACCAACTCAATTTTTTTTATGTACCAACTCATTTTTTTTTTGTAAGGAACAATTTAAATTTTTCCTTCCATAAAGTAACCTCCCCAGTCTCTAGAATCTTTGTCCCATTACTTAGCTCATTTTTTTTGTAAAAAAATTTACATTGCATACATGAGTGAAAAATAATTGAGGCTGACACAAACCCATCCCCCTTGTGGAAAACTGTCCCGGATGTTCTCTGTTCATATTCAACACAAAAACATATTTAAAGTAAATAGCATACTATTTATGGAGCTTTATATACTCAAATCTATATAGTATTTACAATTTATACACATTTTCGTCAACCAGCAAATAGGAAAGGATATGTTTCCCTCTTTGAATCAAACATTTGCCAATTCCTCAGGCCCAAAGTGCCTCCACTACACTTTGACTTGCTCTATTTATCAATTATGGATTGTGATACTCCTCTAGTCTAGGATGCAAAGTGGTTATGGATGGAACTCTCCCTCTAATTCCACTTGTTCCACATACCAATCCATCACATGATTAGAATCCTATACATATATTTTAAGAAAAGAAACATGGAAAACAACATGGATTTTAACCGATGTAGGTAATTCAAGACTATAGGCCATTGTTCCAATCCTTTCAAGGATATAAAAAGGTCCACAAAAGCGTCGTGCCAAGTTGGCACATGAACCAATCTTTAATGAACTTTTCTTGGATTGAATTCTCAAATAAACATGTTATACAACTTGGAATTCTTTATGCACCCAATGTTGATCTGCATAGTTCTTATGCATGTCATGTGCCACCTTCAAATTTTACCTTATGCTCTGCATTTTTTGCTCCATCTCTTTCAACATATTAGGCCCAATAAGGACAATGTTCATTGGATCACTCCAACTGAGAGGAGTATTGAAAATCCTCCCATAAAGTGCCTCAAACGGGATCATCTTTTATGGATTCACAGTACCCATTATTGTATGCAAACCCTACAAGAGGAATATAGTCTTCCCACTTCTTGGGTTGATGCATAACATACATCCTCAACATGACTTCGAGGATTTTCTTTGTCTTGTCTATTTTCCCATCCATCTGTGGATGATAAGCTGTACTAAAGGTCAATTTTGTTCCCCAAGCTTGAAAATAGTTCCTTCCAAAACCTTGAAATGAGCTTAGCATCTCTATCTGAAATGATTTTCTTGGGAACTCCATGCAACCTCACAATCTCCTTTATGAAAATTTGAGCCACCTCACTAACTAAGTTGGTGGATTTGACCGCCAAAAAATGAGCTACCTTGCTTAACTTGTCAATCGCCACCATAATTTCATCATGATTCTTGTATATTATTGGCAAACCAATGATGAAATCCATGGGGATCACTTCCCACTTCCATACCATAATGGGAATGGGTTGCAACAAACATGTTGGATATTTACATTTAGCCTTCACTTGTTGGAATTATATGCATTTAGCAACAAAATAAGCCACTTCCTTCTTCAAATTAGGCCAATAATAAAACTTTTTTATGGTTTTGAGAGTCTTTTGGTATCTCATATGGACGGTATATGGTTTAAAATGGAAATATTTCATTATAAGCCTCCACAAATCATCATTATTTGGTACACATATTATGTTCTTGAATCTAACTAAAACCGAGTCATTTGTGAGATGATGCTCCCCATCCTCACCATATTGTTGTAGTTTTTATTTAATTTGATGATATTTGTCATTGTGATGTCCTACATTTTTTACCCTTTCTACCAAGTCTAATCAATAAGAAATTATGGTTGTCATGTGAATCAATTGAATTCTTCTACTAAGTGCATCAACAACCCTGTTCTCTTTGCCTTTGATGTACATGATCTCAAATTCAAACTCACTAAGTATATCTAGCCAACTGGCTTTTCTTGCATTTATCTTAGGTTGATCAAACAAATATTTAAGTCCACCATTATTTGTCGTGAGTGTAAATCTTTCATCAAGGAGGTAATGCCTCCACAGCTTCAATGCATGAAGTGAACTTTATGATTCATGATCTACTTGTCCTTCTTGCATCAAGACTCCACTGAGCCCTTCCTTGAAGGAATATGTACATACCACAAATTCTTTGTCCATATCTGCAATCTTCAGAATTGGTGCATTAGTGAGCAATTGCTTCAACTTCTTGAAGCTTGTTGCACATTTATATTTCCACTAGAATTTATTTCCTTTCCTTTCCAGGGATGTAATGGAGTGGCCTATCTTGGAGAACTTTCTAATAAACCACCTATAGTATCCTACCAAGCCCATGAATGATCTGACCTCATTCACATTCTTCAGTGTTGGCCACTCCATTATGGACTTCATATTTTCTTAATCAACTAATATTCCCTCCTTGGAGACAATGTGCCCCAAATAATTTATTTGTGACTAGAAGAAATCACACTTGTTGAGATTTGCATAAATCTTGTGTTCATCCAAGTGTTCTTCATGCTCTTCTTCATTTCTTGAGTACACCAATATGTCTTCAATAAATAAAATCACGAATTTGTCCAAGTAAGGATGCAACACACTATTCATTAAGCACATGAACATGGTAAGGGCATTAGTGAGCCCAAATGGTGCCACCACAAACTCGTAATGTATGTATCTAATCCTAAAAGCAGTTTTATGGATATATTCTTCTTTGATGTGCAATTGATGATACCCAAACCTAAAATTGATCTTGGAGAATATTGTTGCTCTTCTCATCTAATTAAATAAATCATCAATATATTGCAACAAATACCAGTTATTTATTGTCACTTTATTTGATTTCCTATATCCAATACAAAGTCATAATTTCCCATCCTTTTTCTTCATAGATAATATTGGAGATCCCCATAGGGACACACTTTGTCTTATGTAACCTTTATCAATCATATCCTTCAGTTGTAGTTTTAACTCAACTAGCTCATGTGTACTCATCTGATATGGTTCCTTGGATGTTGGTACTACTCCAAGCACTAACTTTATAGAGAAATTGACTTCCTTTTGAGGAGGTAGCCTCAGGATATCGATTAGAAATATGTCCTCATATTGTTGCAGCATTGAAGCATTGAACACTTCTTCAACATCTTAATTTCTTCTTTCCAAGCGTTGTCACCAGCTTCCTTATCATTGGAAATTTGCATAGAAAATAATTTACATCCCTTCAAGCAATTGTGTTTGGCCTACATTCTTGTGATCAACCTAACTGAAATTGGCTTTCGCTTTCCTTGCAAAAAAATTCTTTCTCCAACATCATCTAGGAATTCAATTATTTTTTCAAAACAATCCACTTTTCTATTGTGGATGTAAAGTCAGTCCATGCCCAATAACATGCTATATGCACCCAATGGAAACAATTTTAAATGTTTTTTTTTTTGCATGTCATTGAGCCCGAATGCACATGATTTCACCAAATAATTAATTTTCTTTTTATCCTTTTTTCGAATTGAACCAACCATGGTTTTGTGTGTAACTATTTGGTCAACTTACATTTTTCCACAAGCTCTAGATTGATATATTTTTAGTTAGAACTAGGATCAATTAAAATGGAAACAAATTAATTACACAACTTATCTTTCATCTCAATGATGGATGCCTGGTGATTTCCATGTCTATGTAAATTTTGGGCAAGCTTTGTGCTACGTCACCCATTGTATGAGCTTCCTAAGCATTATAAATCTTTGGCCCTGTGTTTTTTTGGTATGTGCAATCTCTTTTCCAGTATTTTTCACCACAATTCCATCAATTTGGTTGCTCTTTTATCTTAACTTTGTGTTGCTATGGTTTTGGCTTATGCACACTACCTTTAGCAACAGGGCTAATTTTCTATTGAAATCAATTTGTGTTGGTTGGGTGCTTACTTTCCTTCTTTTATGTGATTTTCTTGGGCCATTTATTCTTATTTCCAATTGCCTTTAATTTATGGCCTGTGTTTTTCCTACTCATAGTGGTGTTTTAATCTCTTAATGGCATCATTCAATGTCTAAGGAGCCTTCTCATCTTTAAGGTATGGCACACATCTCAGCAATTCTAGGAACTTGGTGACATAAACGTCATTTTTCGTTTGTCCCACCTTGAGCTCATAAAATTATTTTTCTTTGCTATCATAATATCACTCTAATAAATATTGATTTATGAAGATCCTTTCAAATTCACACCAAGTCAACTCATCTTTAGTGATGCCTCTAACATTCTTCAAATCTTCCCACCATATATTTTATTTTCCTTTTAGACTATAGGTGGAAATATTGGCTTTCATTTTTTCAGAATAATCACGGATTCTGAAAAAATTCTTCATACCAAGCAACTAAACTTCCACATATTTAGATTTTTTCATGTATCCACCAAATGTGTGTGGGTTGGATTTATTAAATTCCTTGGGCATATAGTCCTCTTCTCTCCTTCTTTGATGATGATGTTAATGAGAGTGATGATGGTGCCTCCTAGTAGTAGAGTTTGAATATACCAAAATGATGTGCATAATTGTTATTTATTCCTTCTTGGGTACTCAATGGTGCATTCGCTCTCATGGTATCTTCACTTTCTCACCTATACATATTCTTAGAGTTATTACCATCTGCCCCAATTGTCTTCTTTTCATGCTCCAGAAGGCTTCTCTTGTCTCTATGACTAGTTCCCAGCTGATGATGCCTTTGTCTTTATAAATCTGATGTAGTGTACCTAGGGGGGATAATATAGGGTACAAAGGGAGGTACCCAAAGGAATAATGTAATAATGGGATGGGCCATAGTAATAAATAAAGTGGTTAACCTGTATCATGTAAGGGACCACAAGTAGTTAGTAATAATGTAATGGGCCCTTGGTATTAGATAGATGGTATTGAGAGAACCATGGTATTGACCCATGGTATTGTATGTATGAGGCCTATATAGAGGCTAGAGACTCCACATTGAGAGATGTCAAGGATTATTATATGAACATGCATATGGCTTGTGGAGTGTTCTCCTTCCTTAAGGAGTGAATGTATGGTGTTGCCCTACCTTAAGGGTTTTGATTAATAAAGTGAAGCATTTCTATCTATTCAAATCTTATTATTTCTTGGGTTTATTTATATTATCATATATTTCTGGGTCAAAGCTATAACAAGTGGTATCAGAGCTATAAAAAGTGATATAATAACACTTTCTTGGGAAAAAGTGGAGAATCTTTTAATTATTTTTTGCAGGAACTTTCTGGGGTGGCGAGTTTGCATATCATATCTGTATGTTTTGGGGAAAAATCTGCAAAATCTAATTGCATATCCAGAATATTTGTGAAAAAATACCCAATTTCAAAAAAAAATCGGTCGAATCGGAGTCCGGATGAATGAGATATTGCTGATCTAAAAATCAGTAGTGTTGCAGACATTTTTTCAGAGCAGCAGGTTTGCAGCACAGATCTGTAATTTTTGGAGCAAAATCTACAAAATATAATTGCATATCTACATTCTTTGTGAAAAAATACCCGATTTCAAAAAAAAAATCAGTTTAATCAAAGTCCGGATGAGGGAGATATCACTGATTTAAAATCAACTTTTTTTTTCAGAATTTTTGGAGACGGTGGGAGAGTTTCAGCACGAATCTGAAATTTCAGTGCCTAGATCAGAATTTCTCTCACATGGGAAGATGCAGAATGGTCATTCCTTTTCCAAAAACAGGTCATAATAAATATTCTGAGCAATATTGACTAAACTGTGTCCACTTTAAATTTTCGCCAAGTAAGTGATTTTTTTTCATGTTGTCTAGCAAGATGATTTTTTCAGGAAAAGATAATGGTCCTACTATTAAAGAATTCATAAAACAAAGAAATTTCACATATGGAACAAATTGGAAGGATTTAGTGTGGCTTGGTTTCAAAGATGAGGCTGCAAAATGGTGGTTCTCACTTTACAACAAGCAATTGTCCAAACTATCAAATGCAAAATTGGAAAGAGTCCTTTTAGACAAATGGTCTCGTGCTAGAAAAAAGGAGAATGAGACACATAAGGGGTTATTTTTTACGGGTGTCTCCTTATTGCAGGTTCATGGATTGATTTAGAAGGAGAAGATGATTGTGTCTATAAATCCTAGATGCAAGCATAATTTTATCAATGTTAATTTGGCAAAAAAATTGCAAGTTCCGGCCAAACACATTGAAAACACACAAGTTATGATGAGGATGTTCAAGTTTATAAGGATTTGAAGATTTCTACGGATAAGTATGTGTTGCGTGGTGATTTTTATGCTTCAGATCTAGATAACATGGATGTTGTTTTGGGATATCCTTGGATGGAATCCATGGGTACTATCAATATTAATGTGCAGAAGAAATTCATTAAGCTCTTGGTATAAAAAGAAGAAAATTACATTACAACATATTTCCATCAATAAACAGGTAGAGTCTACGGAGGCTGAAGCAGAAGAAGTTCTAGGGACTGACATATCAGATGATGAGTCATTGATGATTAACAATCAAACACAAACAGAGGCTGAAGTAGAAAAGGCTACAGGTGTTGATACATCAGATGAGGACTCAGTGGTTGAAGTAATCTTGAAAGATAAGACACCACAACAGGCACCACAACATACACCAGATAATAGTCAGGCTCCAGTAAGGGGTGAATTAAAGAAAAAGACATTGTGGGTTAAAACTTCAACATATCATCACCCCACAAGACAACAACCAACAAGATGGCAACCAATTAGCCACAAGGACAACAACCCCCGCATGATAGATAGAGAGGAGTGAAGATCCCCTACTACACATCAACACTAAAGAACTGCCAAGGTCAACTTCCATCTCAAGCGAGCGAGGCACCAATGAGATCAAGGGTTCACCTTTCTGTTGGATAGCTAGATGCACGTGCATGGTACCAGTGGACTACTCTTTTGAGTAAATCTTATTATTTGTGTTCTTCCCATGTTTCGGGGACGAAACATGTTAAGGGGGGTGGAATGTAGTGTACCTAGGGGGATAATATGGGGTACAAAGGGAGGTACCCAAGGGAATAATGTAATAATGGGATGAGCCATAGTAATAAATAAGGTGGTTAACTCGTATCATGTAAGGGACCACAAGTAGTTAGTAATAATGTAATGGGTCCATGGTATTATATAGATGGTATTGAGGGAACCATGGTATTTTATGTATGAGGCCTATATAGAGGCTAAAGACTCCACATTGAGAGATGTCAAGGATTATTATATGAACAGGCATATGGCTTGTGGAGTGTTCTCATTCTTTAAGGAGTGAATGTATGGTGTTTCCCTACCTTCAGGGTTTTGATCAATAAAGAAGCATTTCTATCTATTCAAATATTGTTATTTTTTGGTTTGTTTGCATTGTCTTATATTATCATATCATATCTATAACATCTAAGAGGCTTTGTAGTATGACTGCATTTATCTCAACTTGCCTCTCCTAAGCTCTTACCAACCTTTCATTATATGCCTTGAAGCTTCTAACCTTAGCCCTTAGGGTCCTTAAGGTATCCATCCAATTAAAAGAGTTTTCCCCTCCCCCTTGGCCAACTAATATTTATTCTCCATTTGTCTTGGCCTCTTTGTTTCCATGTTGCAACTGATTAGAGCTATATTGCACCATTATAGTCTTCATTCTCTTATATTTCATTGTATTTTGTTGTTTGTGATGTGCTTTCATTGACACACAATTATTAGATACATTATAATATAAATAAATGACAAGAAACCATGCCCATGATATTTCTTTTTGCATATAAGTTATGGCAAGATGGCTAAGTCAAACAACACATATCAGCACACTAATGTCAGTAAATCAGAAAAATTATTAGCATTAATATGTATTCCTACATAGTCAACAAAATATATATGTCAACATAGCTATTAGCTCATCAATGGAAATGAAAACATATCAATTGTTAGTTCATGATGTATAAACAATTCACAGAGTGATCATATCAGTCATGCATGCAATCAAATAATTTAAACGATATTTTAACACCTAATATTTGTCTTATTAATTTTCTAAAAATAAATATGAGAACCCTTTGCGGGATCTTGTTGTTACTTGCAGATGATACATCCCATCCAGTCTAAGTGTTGAACCTAGATGCTCTAATACTACCTATAAACACCCCACCTTACCCTCAGTCGAGTGTTCACTTATTTATCAAATCTCTCTTATACAGTTAGAGAAATGGGATAAGATATATTTTTTGTCTTTCATTCAAGTTCTCAAGACTTAGAGTAGACATCACCATCGCCTTCATCTCAGTGAGACGTTTCAGGTGATATAAAATTTTGTCCAATTTAAACTCTTAGATATTAAATTATACTCTTTCAAAGTTTGATTAATTAAAATTAATTCATGGCACTCATGTGGCCTCAACGAGGTGCCCACAACATGTATTAACCCACTACTATTGGGCATAGGTTCTCATAACATAAGAATACATGCCTACCTAGTATGCCCTATAAGATGTTAATACTCATAATTGTGCATGTTTACTTACTTATACGACAACCAATATATAGCAACTTGCTTACTTGCTTGACAACCAATGCATAGCAGCCTCATAACTATGAATTATACCAAGTCATCTCTTTACATGGATGATATATCATGTAAAACATATGTATACATGTTATATCTACATATAACATGCCTCATCCTAAGTATACACCGCAGCTTGTGTATATTATCTAACATGTGATGCATCAAGAGTCACATGTAATTATATGTATATGTTGAACCATAAAACTAACCAAGGCACGTATATGTTATTGGACCCGCCTTTAATATTCACCTCCTATCCAACGATTGTGGTGAAAAGTGATACCCACTCTGTCATGCCCCCAATTCTTTTTCGTTAAATTGGCCGGGTGCGACACCGCCTAAGTAACCAACATCTTTTATTGTTAACTTACTTTACGAATTACACCTTAACATTCATCATTAAGCATGAATAACATATTAATGTGCGGAAACCATTAATATAACAACATGATAGAACAGCAGCATGAACACATCATATGCAAAGAGAATTCTTTTATTATATATGAAGAATTTTTGTACAATGACCAGGAGCTTAGCTCCACCGGCGTTCACCCAAGTCGGATGCCCACCCGTGCAAGAGCGCACGGTGGTCTCCACCACGACCTAACCAAGATTACAACACATGAACTTCTTTTGTCGAACTGGGTGGGCATGCCCATGCACACTCCACCAACCAATACACAATCCAAGCTCATACAACACTTCAGCAGGCAGGTGCCCTAGCGCACCCTCCACCCGTGCTCCAACCGAACACAACCACGTGCAAGAACTTGTGTAGGCAGCTCGACAGGCGGGCACATAGACCTGCACCTCCACAGCTTCTACTCCTCTTCCTTCAAACCTTTAACTCGTATGTTGAATGCCAAAGTTCGATGATGAAAATGCCACAACTCCACCGCATACATATATGGTATGTTGTGTGGAGGTCGCGCCCTCGGCCGACCCCTCCACATATCTCCAACCACCACACCTTCAAACGATTTTTAACACCATTGTGTGGTCGTCCCATCCATGGCATGGGACTGCCCCACTGGTTCACCCTTTGTTGGCTACGCTCCTCGGTCGGCTTCATGAACGAGCTCCCCTCGACTCGCCCCTATAAACTTGAACACCAATTCGTCCACATAAACATATGTCATGCCTTTGGTCACTCGCGGTTTTTCTTTCATGCCTTAGTCAATTTGCAGAGTGGGTGGAGCGCGTGCCCGGTCGCCCAATGACCGCAGGGCATTACATCCTCCCCAACTCAAAATCATTGTCTCCCTCTACAATCCCGGCTACCTTAGTATCTTTCGTTCATACTTTGCAATCTTCTTCTTCCATCTCCAAAGTATCAGTTTCAACATTTTTCTTGAGCTTATTCTGCATCTCTTTCGACATCTGAATTCGACTCCTACTCCTTGCTGCCCAGTCTTCACCTTCCAATGCTGCAAGTTGTCCCTTCCTGCTAAGGGCATCTGCTATCACATTGTGTCTTCTCGGTCTATACTCAATATTCATGTCGAATTCTACCAAGAAGTCCTACCAATGAGCTTGCTTTACAGAAAGCTTCAGTTGTGATGCAAAATAACTTGCTGCAGCGTTGTCCGTCTTGAGAACAAATGACTTCCCAATCAGGTAATGCCTCCACACATGAAGACAGTGAATAATTGCAGTCATCTCCTTCTCATGAACCGGATACCTCCGTTCTCTATCCTGCAACTTACGACTCTCATACGCCACCGAATGCCCATCCTGCATAAGAACCCCTCCTATGGCAAAATCCGAAGCATCAGTGTGTACCTCAAACGGTCTCTTGAAGTCAGGCAACTTCAATATCGGTGCTGTAACCATTCTCCTCTTCAAGTCATCAAATGCCTTTTGACATTTATCCATCCAATTCCACCTCTTGTCTTTCTTCAATAGGTCTGTCAATGCTGATGTTACCTTGGAGTACCCCTTTACAAACTTCCATTGGTAGTTGGTCATGCCCAAAAACACCCTCATCTCATGGACATTATTCGGTTCAATCTAGTCCTCGATCGCCTTTACTCTGATCGGCTCCATCCGTATGTACCCTTTACCAACAATATGCCCAAGAAACGGAATTTCGGTCAGAGCGAACACACACTTAGACTTATTCAAGAACAACTTATTTTCCCTCAGTGCCTCGAACACCATCGCCAAGTGCTTCTTATGATCTTCCATGTTGCCACTGTACACCACTATATCATCCAAGTACACTACTACGAACGAATCCAAGTATGGTCGTAGGACATAATTCATCAAAGTGCAAAACGTAGCACGAGCGTTGCACAACCCGAATGGCATAACAAGGAATTCAAAGCTACCATACCTTGCTACTATCGCGGTCTTCTTCTCGTCCCTTCAGCTATCCGCACCTAATAATACCCATGCCTCAAGTCTAGCTTGGAAAACACTCGGGCTTTCGCAAGCCTATCAAAGAAATCAGTAGCCAATGGCAAATGATACATGTTCCTTACCGTCTATTTGTTCAATGCACGGTAATCACAGCACATCCGTAGCTCATTCCAATCCTTCTTCTGTTGGAACAATACCAGAGCTCCATAAAGGGACCTTGAAGGTCCGATGAAACCTGCATCAGCTAACTCCTTTAGCTGTCATTTCAATTCCTCCAACTCAGGTCCTGACAATCGATAAGGTGCTTTAGTCGGGGGTTGCTTTCCTCGCTCAAGCTCAATGCTATGGTCCACTGCACGCCTTGGTGGAAGTTTCTTTGGTAGCTCATCAGGCATCAAATCCACATATTTGGTTAGCACCTCAGAAATCTGGGCTGAAACAGGTGTCCCGACTCCATCACCTTCGACTCCCTTGAACATCACCGCATATGTCTCCATATCTAAATCCTTCATAGCCTTCTCCAAACTTAGTGCAGAAACATGCTACACCTTGACTTCCCTCCTTTGCATATGAGTGGGAAAAGTCCAAGTTTGTGACTATCCAACCAACACCACCTCATCACAGAAGGGGACAACAATAGCCCTATTTCCCTTCAAGAAATCTTGTTCGAGTATCATATCGAATTCGTTCATCTCCATCACTCTGAAATCTAACTCACCCTTCCAGTCTTTTATCTACACAGGCATTTCGTGTGCCAAACCCATCACTTTAGCTCTAGAGTTCACTGCTTTGACTTCCACATTCGAGGGGAAGATCATCAGTCCAACCCCTTTTTCCAACCGTGTCATCATGAAGTTATGAGTGGCCCCCGTGTCCACCAGAGCTTGAATGGTCTTGCCATGAACCATCAAGTCCATGAAACCCAGACTGTTCATCCATGATTTCTCCATAACTTTTCCCTGCATACATGTATGTTCTTTGCGTTCATCAAGCAACGACATCACTCCCTATGAACCTGCTTCACCAGTCACGAGCAACCCTTCTCTAATACCATCTGTCATGCCCCTAATTCTTTTTTCGTTAAATTCACCGGGTGTAACACCGCCTAAGTAACCAACATCTTTCATTGTTAACTTACTTTATGAACTACACCTTAACATTCATCATTAAGCATGAATAACATATTAATGTGCGGAAACCATTAATATAACAACATGATAGAACAGCAGCATGAACACATCATATGCAAAGAGAATTCTTTTATTATATATGAAGAATTTTTGTACAATGACAGGGAGCTTAGCTCCACCAGCGTTTCACCCAAGTCGGGCGCCCAACCATGCAAGAGCGCAGGTGGTCTCCACCATGACCTAACCAAGATTACAACGCATGAACTTCTTTTGTCGAACCGAGTGGGCGTGCCCCTGCACACTCCACCAACCAATACACAATCCAAGCTCATACAACACTTCAACGGGCGGGCACTCTAGCGCATCCTCCACCCGCACTCCAACCGAACATAACCACATGTAAGAACTTGTGTAGGTTTCCCGATGGGCGGGCGCATAGACCTACACCTCCGCAGCTCCTACTCCTCTTCCGTCACACCTCTAGCTCATATGTTGAACGCCGAAGTTCGATGATGAAAATGCCACGACTCCACCACATACATATATGGTATGTTGTGTGGAGGTCATGCCCTCAACTGACCCCTCCACATATCTCCAACCACCACGCCTTCAAACGATTTGTAACACCATTGTGTGGTTGGCCGGCCCATGGCGCGGGACCGCCCCACCGGTTCACCCTTCGTTGGCTACACTCCTCGGTCGGCTTCATGAACGAGCTCCCCTCAACTTGCCCCTATAAACTTGAACGCCAATTCGTTCACATAAACATATGTCATGCCTTTGGTCGCTCGCGGTTCTTCTTTCATGCCTTAGTCAATTTGCGGAGTGGGTGGAGCGCATGTCTGGTCGCCCGATGACCACAGGGTGTTACACACTCCTTCATGATGTCAGAGGTGAGGGGGGTTTCTGCTATTGCGGTTCCGACTCAAGGTTCCCCTTTGGTGGTCCAATAGTTTTGATGAGAGCACTTTAATCTACAGCATGCAGCGACTCACCCCCTCCTTGCTAACGCCACAGGAGGGGTGGATTCCGCTGAGATCACCAGCATCTATTCCTCAAGGTAATCTTCGTTGTTAATCCAAACCCCAAGTGTCAATGCATATGGTGTAAAATATATTTATATATAATATATGTATATGTATATTTATATATAAACATACCTCACCATAAACGTTTCCAAGGTGAGTCACAATTTATGTGTAAATATATAGTTTATAATCGAATGTCAACTCAATCCTCTAGTTACACCGAAGGTATTCTTTATGGAGTTTGTTGGGAAAACACTGTTCATGTCAGCGAATCTCATATTTTCGTTGGCCTAGCCAATCCCATCTTTCTATTTTAGTTGTCCTCCTCCAAATAAAAATTGACACATGGAAGCCAATGGGAAAACGACAATGCGGTTGGCCAATTCCGGCAGTTTAATGGCTGTGAATTGCGGGAACAATGACGCGATTGGAAAACGTCGGTAGTTTAATGGCCTGCGAAGAAAGGGGTTATGTTGCTCTGTTGAACTTGGTCTAACAACGAGTTCTGGTTATTGTCTGTTTTTCTCAGTGAGGCCACACCTTTCCAGAATAATTCTAAATTTTTCCATGCTCGTATTCTCTATAAATGGAATGGGGTTTGGGTGAAGTCGATTCCCCTGGAGAATCACCCCGAGCGGGGCTGAGTGAAACAGATGGAGAAGATGACTATATTGCCAGATTGGCCGAGGGGGTTGGTTACGCTATGTTGGGTGATGATGAAAACTGTCAACAAGTGATCACGTGTGTTCATGCCCTCATGAATTGGGCTTCTTCGAAGCAACGAGCTTTTGTGGACAACAGTAACGAGAAGGTATGTTCATGGTGTTAGTTTTTCTTGCTTTCGATTTTATGCTTGAATGGATTTATGATGTTTTTGGTTTTCATTGGACTTTGTTTCAATATCAAATGTTGAGGTCGTTGCATTCTACACTAAGCGGTGGGCCGGGGAGGAGTCGTTGTTTGTCTAGGAGGGCTCGAGACTTTCGAGCAACGCTGCGGACCAAGATGCATGGAAATTATTCCATATGGCTGCAGACCAAGTTGTTCGACTCAATATGCTAGTTCGTAAGAACTCTAATCAGTATGCTCCACCGGTGAAGGGCTTCACAGTAGTGCTTCAAGGGAGCAGCTCAATTGCAGTGGATCAAAAACATTTCAGACTTTCAGAACGACAGCTCAGCTTTTTTCGGCTTTGATTGCAATTGCAATGGTTCTCACTGCGGCCTTGGAACCCTCATCCAAGGGCTGGAGAATGAAAAAATACCACTTACGAGCACATCTTGGCACCTAGAAGATGATCAATCCAGTGAAAGTGAGTGTAGTTACAATCGATGAATTAGCTAAAGTTCGAAATGAAGCCTATAGTCAGAAAAAAATCTTTATCGCAAACAGAGTAAAGGGAGAGGAAGAAATGACGGATGGTGTAGTTTCCATTTTGACCCCTGACATGCCTAATGTTTTATCCCATGTGTTGGTGTAGGCAAAGGAATAGCAAGGTGTGCTTTGTAACGCGCCTTGATCCAAGCATTCTCGATGACCTTCGAGCAAAGGAAGGAAAGGCATTGTAGATACAGCCTACTTCATTAGACCTAGTCTATAATGAAATCAAGGTTAATGAAGTTTTGGATGACTCAGAAAATCTATCACAAGGCCATCAAGGCCATCGAGTATCTCACAAAAAAGCATTAAAGAAAAAATAAAATTCAATGGAAAATATGTAATCTCAGCTGATGAATTTTCAGATGAACTGGTTGGGGGGTAAATCTCGCAATATTGCTTATTTGAGAGGGAAAGTGTCTTCATGGGTGTGAATTCCTGGGTCAATTGCCTTCCAGTTTGGTGTTTTAGATAAGTTTGATACAGTTTGGTGTTTTTGATAAGTTTGATAAGTTTCTATGAGAAGATACGAACAAGGGTGTTGCTGAAAAAATAGAAGCTCTAAACAAACTTGTGTAGGCAAAGGAGACTTAAGCGAACTCCACAAAATTCGAGAAATTGTTCTACAAATGAATGGACCCTCCCAATTGGTGGGTGAACTGAAAGTTAAGATGCAGAGAGAAAATATGCCATGGCTTGGTGAGGAAGGTGAAGAGCGATGGCTACAGGATTGGATGGCGATTAAAAGGGTTTGGGCTTCGAAGTGGAATTAAAGAGCGTATTTTAGTACACGAAAGGCAAAAATAGATCATAGTGAACTTTGTAGGGTTGTTTTGGTTCCAGAAATAATCAATGCAGATGATGCATTTGTCATTCATATTATTAACTTATCAACTGGAGAGTCATTTGAGATTTATTATCTTATAGGTTATTTTTAGCTTTTTTTTACGTGGAAAGTTATCTCTTTAGACGATTTTCTAAATCTTTCTATTTCTTCGATGTATTTTGCACCTTTTTGGCAATTGCTAAATCTTGCACCTTTTGGGAAATTTCTAAATCCATTCTATTTCTTCTGTTTTTTTAATGTACTTTGCACCTTTCCAGCCATTGCTAAATCCCTTCTCTTCCTTCGGTGTACTTTACACCTTTAGAGAAATTACTAATAATAATTATTGCTTCCACCATGTTGGACCTGACCCGACCCTGACCCTGACCTCGACCTCCTCATCAAGACATCAAGGTCGGCCCTGACCAAAAAATTTAGTTCCAAGGTGATATTTGCACCAGCGTTAGCCCAAATTCCAACTTGATATTCATGACGATGAGTTCGGCCCCAACTCAAAGGTCGAACTTACCTGTCTCTGCGATACATCAATTGGTGATGAGGTATGACCCCTTAGCTCTAACACTGAGATATCAATAGTATATGGTGTGGGTATATATTGGACTATCAATGAAATGCACCATGTATTCCACATTGTGATTCGAAGGCCTACACTTTGACATTGCCACGCATTGTCAAGTGACATAATTAATCATTTACCATAGAATTCATATTATAAATAGTGAAAAGACTTGGTTACAACTCTATATTCGTTTAACCTATTGAATTGTGACGCATATGATGTTGTAGGTTGTTTATTTGTGCCACCAAAGTCTGCACATAATGCATGTTCATTTACAAGTTCCAGGGCTATCACAGTATCACCGAAATATGAAATTTAGCCTTGTAGCAACAATGAGGTGCCACCATTGCTACAATTGATTTGAACATGTAATAGCTTACACTCAAATATATTTAACATAGTAATGCATACATATAGGTCTCTAGAGTCCTTTAAGTTGGCAATGCTAAGAGGTGTGGTATGACTTTATAATTCCTCTCAAGTATATATGTATATATATTTATTACAATGAACGAAAAGTGACCAAGTAACACGTTTAAGCGTAGCTATTGACATAACATAGGAACTTGCAGTCTTACCATTACAATTTAGTCTTCTTTATCCATGGAAATTGAGACTCCTTCAAGGTCCATATTTTAATAGATGTTGTATGGCAGAGAGACAATAGTTGTCTCTACCCAAAGTGAGAGTATACATATACATATGTATTTTAGACTCACCTTCTTGGACCTAAATTATGTGAGGGCTAAAAATACATATTCCTTCTCTAACATAGTATTATGAACCTAATGAGTTAAGAATTTAACAATGAGGAATAAACCTCATCTTATATATACATACATATATCACAAGTGCACACTCATGTCTAATCCAGGAACATAGAAACCAAGATATCAAGAATTTGAGCCAGTCTTATTAACAACACTGAGAGGAAGATTTATTGATGCCTGAATTTAGACAAAGAAAATGTAAGCCTAGAACCTAGGCATATAATGCTTTCATATTGGAAATGAAACCTAGGTGAAATAGACAAGGAAATAGACCCTGAGAAGGAAATTTTTACCAGCATCACTACACAAAAACACAATTAGTTCTAGTAAGAACTTACAACTATCTCAAAATTATGCCATAATGATTATACCATGAATTCCATATTGATTATTTCAAAACATAACCAAGACAAGTACATATTGCTCCAGCACCTTTATAATAGTAACAACAACATATGAGTCAATCTTGTAGACAATAAAATCACAAGTTTTGCACCATATTTTAATAACACTATTTCAGATAAGAAATGTAATACATATTCATTATCATGGAAAAATACATGAGGAACACTTATATTGTAAGTTTTTAGTCAACTAATTATGGGACTTGGACTCTCCACCCAACCGTAAACAACTACATCCATTCCTCACTTGCAGTAGTTACCCCCAAGCTAGATTCCAGAGACTGAGAAATCTTTTTCCTAGGGATTTAAACACAGGGAATCTAGATATTCTTCCACCTCCACCCACCAACTGAGTTACAAACAACAAAGTGCATAAGGAGTCTAGATACTTGTTGTCTCCATCCTTCAGCGTTAAACATTGTGCTTCCACCCAACTTGGGGACTCCAAAACCACACAAAAATAAAACACATAGAAAGAAATCCTTTAGAAATGTGATTTCTTAGAAACACCATCTCCACCCTCTGGTCAATGGGGACTCGAGAGACAATTACTAAAAATTATTTCCTCGAAATTTTTTTCCAACTAAAAGTGGGTTATCTACTACTCTATGTTTTCCTTGACTTACCACTTCTTTTCTCTATGTTTTTCTCACTATGGTTGTGTTTCTCTTGTCATATTTGACTACTTGTTCTCTACAGTTCAAAGTTTAGTTGCTCTTTTTCTATGTTCATTGCCTTTATAAATTTGACTTCCCCCTTGTCGTATACCTTTCTCCTTGGAAAATTGAACCACACTCTTACCTCCTCCTACATGTCCTAGCCAATGGGAATTGTCTTTTCCTTGGCTAATGTCTTATCCCCCAGCTGTCTATTGATATTTTTCTTATTGTTGGGTTTGTCTCCTTTCATATAGTGACTCTTGCCAACAAATGCTTGTCAGCCAATTAGGGAATGCTACCTTAAATCAAATTCTAATGTTGTTAAATGTTATTTAATTGGTTGTAATGGGTGGCTAGCACCCACACCATCTGGCAACTCACACTTTTTCCTTTTTAAAATCTCTTGTCCTATTTTTCTTGTCCACTGTTGTAAAAAGCACAAGTGATAAGAAAATTTGAATTTTCCCTTTTTTCATAGCTATCAGTTGTTATGTACCAGCTTGGCATTTTTCTTTGATCCACCTTCGAGTGGTCATACTCCTAGTGACACTAGATTTGCACCATTGCTTGTGACCCACTAGCACATGCCCCTCAAGCCAAACTTACAACCAGGTTGTGGATTATGTGGTGATAGAGATAACTCTAGTACTAACGAAACTATGGGTTCATTTCCCAAAACGTCACATGTTAAGAGCATGGGGAAAACTATGCTCGTGAATGACAAAGGAATTCCAATAAAAACACACAAAAAAATTCCTTGTATTTTTTATGTATTAATTGTTTCATGTTGTCTATCTCAAACATAAGTCATCTATATTATCCTTTTCAAACTAATGATCATATCTTTTTTCATGTAGGTAACCACATGTTTTATAAAAAAATAGACGACAAAGAATTAAATATTTTTGGGCCCACCTTATGTGGAAGGTGGAATTGCCAAAATTCTATCCTCAAAAAAGAGCTTATGGACTACCTTGAAGATTTATTATGGGTAGATACCTTCAATAAAACTGAGGTCACCACCACAGTCGGAAAACATTTAAAATATGCACAAGACCAATATAGGGTTTACTTGGGAGATGACCCTAGGTATGAACGCCCTACCTTGATTCTTGATATGGAATGAAAGGGCCTCATCATGGAAGCAAAGTGGAGAAATTGAAAAAAGCAAGGAAAACACCACCTAGTGAAGCAAGGTATAAATTATATATTGAATTCAATACTGTTACATTTATTTATTTTTGAATAAAATTGGGGTATATAACATACTTGAATCTTTTCATAGGTTCCTTGACACTTCAAAGGAAACCAAAGCAAGGCTTGAGAAGCATGGGCAACACAAATTAGGTTAGGGCAGCTATTTGAACCTACAGGCACAAATTGTAATTACCCAAACATCTTAACAATGTTTTTTGTTATATCCCCTTCCAACTTTCTAGTAATTGCACTAGCCAATAACAACAATAAATACTCTTATGCAATGCAAGGTGATGAATTTGAAATTGAATCCATGGAAGAAGACCTCCAAATTAGTTTCAAGTCTTGATTTAAAGCCATAGTCAATCACCAAAAAATCATGGGGAAAACCATGACGAACCCCAAGATCCAATTTGAAGGACAGGGTAAATAAAAATCAACCCACATTAGCCTTGCATTACTTATAAAATAAAATCATTTTTATATATTCCATAAATATAATGTGTTGGTTTGATTTAATTAGCAGGGGAATAGTATAAATATAAATGATCTGATGACTACTGAGAATCAGCCCTCTGATAGTGCATGCCAGCTAGAACATTTTGGTTCTCCCGAGGAACCCCATGATAGTGGGGAGAAACTCCATGATAGTGGGTTACAACCCCAAGATATTGCATCGATAGATGAGGCCCATGGCAGTAATAGGGTTGTATATTAAGCACATACTTAATAATTTCGTTCTTATAAAATATGTACTTGTAATCATTTTTACTTATTCATTTAAGATTTTCTACTTATAAATTTTTCGGTTCCAATGGTATGTCATTTTGTACAGGAGGATCCATAACCAGAAGAGGACCACAAGGTATTCATTGCAATGGTATCGACTAGTGCACAAGGTAAATAATTACATTGCAAATGTATTTTGTATTATTAAAAAACTACTTCAATGATATTCAATAACTAGCCATATAAATTTAATGTTTTTGTAGGTGATGCTCCCTCACAACATCATCGACTTTGTGTAAATATCACAACCAAGGGTGCAATGCTTCAGAGGACCAAATTATAATGATCATCAGAACAACCCTGCCTTGAAGATGAAAAAGCAAAAATGGATGAAAAACTTTAGAATTTTTTAGGTCATAATAAGAAGAGGAAAAAAAATTTTCATGATGTACAATGTTATAATGTATTGTATAAGCCAGATCATTGTATAATATTTTTGATTTATAAAAAGACATATTGATATATGTTGACGATGTTGGACCCGCCAACATGTTAGGGGATCTCCCCGGTAAAAAGTCCCAACTAGACCTCAAACTTTTTGATGTAGGAATCCCAACAGTGGGTCGTACGGTATCGCCTTGATCGCAGTTACACGCAGAGGCAAGTAGGATGTCCTTGATGGTAGCAAGGGTGTGACCAATGCAGGAAGCCAAGGAAGGTGCATGAAGGGTCCTAACACATGGAAAGGGAGATGATTGCGCCCCTTAGAAAGCTATGGAAATACAAAGCTTGAAAGGGAACACACAAGAAAAGATACATCACAAGATGGAAGGTAGGAAAACCAACGATCCAAAGTGATGGTTAAGTCAATAGCACATCTCAGTAAGATTCATACATACATATATAGAAAGAGTCCATACATACATGCATAAGCAAATAGCTACATATATCATTAAAGTAACCAAGATAGCTGAAATACAATAACAACATATACATGAAATGTGCTAACTCTATTATATTAAGAGTGAAAGATCCAATCATACAATGCCACCATGACCAACCACTAGTTCTGACAACAAAATGTTGCAGTCACTACCGCCTGCTCCTCTAAAGAGATATACTAGCTCTGCACTGTGGAGAAGCCAAGGCTCGTTACAATACACTCCAAGCTTTCTCTAAGATACACCTATAGGAAGCTTGTCTCCCAAAATCTTGTACAATGAAATATGAGGTTCTATAAATAGAAAAGGGTGGGGTAACCCTTGACATTCCCCTTTGTGACTCTTCACCTACCCTCATGACCCTTGAACTACTACATGACTATTACATTCAACCATCAACACTTGGTCTTTCACTTTTACAAGATGTTACATTACAATCTGCACATGTACCCATGTGAGACAAAATAGGCTTGAGCAAGCCATGCAAGCTATCACTAAGACTCACATAGATGTGGGAAGACCAACTCTTCAACATCCTCGCGATGATCGACGGTGACAAACTGATGCCAAGGTTGGTAGTTTGTGATGGTGTCCGTGTGCTCAATAGTGACATCCTGCTAAAAATGAACTCTTGCCTCCGTTGCTTCCGGGTACACTGATTTGGCTCCTCTATCCATCTCTTTTGATAACATGTGCATCATAGTCTTGAGTGCGGCTGGGCCAACAACATACTGATGCATAGTGTCTGTGTTGATCTCCAAGTGTGCATTTGTGGCTATGTGCTTCAACTCATCGAAGTACATGTCCAACTCCAATAAAACTTGGTTCTTTATCTTAGTGAGTGTGCCAACGAATGGGATTGCATACGTGCGCACAATGACATCCATGCTCCTGAACACCCATGCATGCGATCAACAAAACTACTCACCCTGTTTGCTCTGTGCCAGCTACTAGGATGGGTCTATATCTTGTATGGGTGTAGTTTCATCAATTTGTGTGTGTTGCGCCCCCTGCTAGATCTGTTCCTGCTGCGCTTCCTTCTCTATTCCTCAACTCCCGCAGACAAAATAGGCTTGAGCAAGCCATGCAAGCTATCACTAAGACTCACATAGATGTGGGAAGACCAACTCTTCAACATCCTCGCGATGATCGATGGTGGCGAACTGATGCCAAGGTTGGTAGTTTGTGATGGTGTCCGTGTGCTCAATAGTGACATCCTGCTAAAAATGAACTCTTGCCTCCGTTGCTTCCGGGTACACTGATTTGGCTCCTCTATCCATCTCTTTTGATAACATGTGCATCATATTCTTGAGTGTGGCTGGGCCAAAAACATACTGATGCATAGTGTCTGTGTTGATCTCCAAGTGTGCATTTGTGGCTATGTGCTTCAATTCGTCGAAGTACATGTCCAACTCCAATAAAACTTGGTTCTTTATCTTAGTGAGTGTGCCAACGAATGGGATCGCATACGTGCGCACAATGACATCCATGCTCCTGAACACCCATGCATGCGATCAACAAAACTGCTCACCCTGTTTGCTCTGTGCCAGCTACTAGGATGGGTCTATATCTTGTATGGGTGTAGTTTCATCAATTTGTGTGTGTTGCGCCCCCTGCTAGATCTGTTCCTACTGCGCTTCCTTCTCTTCTTCCCTGAGTTGCCACTTCAACTCCCGCAACTCCTTCTCTATTTCATCCATCGTTTGTTTGTCTCTTTGCCTTTGCGTGATCCTCATGTCGCTTTCTCACCTCTTAGCCTCAGTATCCAAAGATTCTTTCATTACAAGTGGATCTCCTTTGAACTTGCAACTTCGCTCTGCCTTTGCACTGTTAACAACCTTCCTCTTGCCTTTGTCGCAAGAAGGTATGCTACCCTCTGTTGTTGTTGATGGTGTTGCTCTCTGCAATGCCGTAGTCATTTTATCTTGTTATCCTTGTTTATGAACAATTTGGTGTCTTCATAGATAAGCAATCTCATAAAGACTCGCTCAATTGCATCTCTAGTTGCACTCTCAACGATGTCCTTTAACCCTACTCCCTGGGAAGCCATTGTACCTATGCTACTGACAGGTAGATGAACACCTGTGATACCTAGAGAAAAACTTGACGACTGACTTGCAACATACCTGCATGATTAACTATGAAGATTGCAAAATTTCCACCGGGAGGCTGGGAGACTAACTACCAAAACTGCGCAAGGCACGATTCAAGTTGTCAAGAGGCTAACTGACTGCTAGAACTGCGCAATGCATAGTCCAACCTGGCCTGCTAAGGAATAAAACTGTGCAATGTGTAATTTCAGCCAGCAGTGACATGCAAACCAGCAAACTGCATTGCGCAATGTTTGGGGCCTGTAAGGCACTGCCTCCCAGAATTGCACAATGCAAGACTGGAGGCTAGTGCTAGCAAGAATTGTGCATTTTATGAGAGGAAGGCATAGCCTTCATTCTCAGAAATTTGTATTGCTGGCCGCGAAAGGCAAGGTTGAGGACAAGGTAGCCCAAACCCGCTAAAAGACGACTGAAAACATGACAAGGTTGGAATGCATGGCGAGATTGATGTAAACAAGAGTGAATTATCATGCATGAAAACAATGATTGTAGGATTCAAAAAACAGGGAAACAATCATGTGTGTGATGCAAGTCACTGCAACGACGACCATGAGTGCAGAAACAATGTCATGGATGTGACAACAGTGAGATGCAATGAAAAACTAAAACAGTGCTTCTATAGGCTAACATGCATCAAAATAACTGCAAGCGTTCATTTAAATTAATCGGATAACACTTACACAAAGTGAAATACAAAAAGCGACAAAAACGCAGCACAAGACATGAAAAGCAGACTTACCCTTAAAAAGTTGAGTTGAATGTGTCGAAGACTCTTAGATGTGGTGTGGGATGTCAGAGCTGCAAGATCGATGTGAGGAATAAGCTCTACAGCGTCTGTCAAATGAGTTTTGATAAGATTGAGGTTATGACGCGCATGCCACAAATCTAGGAAAAATAGACACTTGGAGGGAAGTTTCTAAAATGGTATTTGCAACCTCCAACTGCTAAAATTAGATCCCTAAAATTAGGGATGCCTTTTGCATGTTAATTTTTTCTATTTCGGGAAAAAGAAGCCCATGTATGCAAATCAGGATTGCTCAATCCTGAAGGGAGACAATCAACCTAAAGGCACATGTAGAAGTATGCAAGCCTTGGAAAGGGATTTGTGCAGTTTTTAGGCTAAGCAAGGCTCTTTGTCCCTTAGACATTGTGTAATTTCTGGGGATAGAAGGTACTGCCTCCCAAAATTGCGTAATTTATCTGATGAAGCTCAGTGTTGGGCTGGATCACACAATTTTCTGAGGGAGGGCTACTTGGCTAGATTGCACAATTGTGGAGCTCAGTAGGCAGCCTGGCAGGATTGAGCAATTTTTGGAGGGAAGGCTAGTTCCCCTCTAGAATTGTGCAATTTTAAAGGGGATCATCTCAACTAGAAAATTACCTAAGTCCAAAATGTCACCATGCAGGTGGGAGACAAACAAGTTGACATGCACAGGTTGGCAAGCCAATGAAACTCAATTGAAGCCTATGTACTTGACAGTGCAAGACATACTGCTAAGGATGGTAGGTAGGGAAGCTCCAAAACAAAGCTAAGGCAAATTTTGGAGGGTGGTTGTAGCTGCTATAACATTTGGCGACACACTAGAAGAACTCCAGCTCTCTAAATGGACCCTATTTCGTGAAAGAAAGTCTAAAATCTCTGGAATTATTGTTCATTTCTTTGATCATCTTGACTCCCACACTATCTTGATTGAAATATGTAGCACCTTCCATGCTTCTAGTTGGTCAGCACACATTCCAATCCAATTCAACACAGTTGTTTCAATTGGGATGATGGGTATATTGGTACACAAGCAATATGATAGTCAGAGTTTTGATTTTCATCTCTAGTGTTGCTCTGCTGTCAACAGACCTAGGCAGTACTCCAGCAATGTCATGCAAGAACACAAGCATCACTCCACTGTTAGTGAGTCTGATCAGTACCCTTGCAAAGTTACTTGCATCACCTCTTTGCACAGAAAGCCTTTCTCTTCTTTTGCCTTATTCATTTTCATTTTTTTCAAAAAAAAACACATTTTCATCTTTTCATTTCTTTTATTTTATAACTGTTCATAGAACTTATTCATTTCAGAGGCAGAAGAGGGATCCCAAATTATTTAGAGCATAAAAGGTTGTTCCTTCAAAAAAGTATTTTGTATATACCTCTGACATACTTGTTAAGGTTTTCCCTCTCACCTTACTCTACTTGACTAAGCTGACAATGGTTAACCCCAAACAATCGACTAGAGTAGGTGATACTCGTTAGCGTGCAAGCATTGTGTTTTCATCAAGGCTCACTTTGAACAACACATATTTTCCATTGGTATATCATGGATTGAAGATAACAAGTTCTACATATGGAGACGGGATGATAGATAACGAAGTATTGATAATTGCATAGGTCCTCTTGCACTTTACCCTTGCTTGTTTCAAGAGACGCACACGGTTTCATGTGAAACTAACCTATGAACATAAACAAGCAAACAAAAAACTAAAAGAGTGAAGAGCATAAGCAAAATGCGAAAGAAAAGTGAGTAATAAAATAAGAAAACAACATAAAAAGTAAGAAGCAAACATGAATGCAAGAAAACAAGACAAGAAGTAAACACTACTCCTACTCCTAAGCTAATGGTGCATGGGCCTGACCACACGAAGTGATATTTCCAATGCAACCACCAGCACATTGGTTGACCCATGTTGGTGAAGTCATGGTTTGCGAACAACGCAGTTGCATGAACCAGCAAACACAAAAGATATAACAATGAAGACAAACATGCCTCAAGTTTAAATGCATCCACATAACAGAAATGAGTGTAAGCGCATGACGTGGAATCCGTGGACTTACCATGGTGTTGTGTGACACTGCGTGTAGATATCAACGTAAACTTTGAAACGAGAACTGATATTGTTACTCGTTTTGTAGAGATAGCAAAAAAGTAACCCGATTTTGAAAAGGGGTGATGCAAAACACACATGTTTTTTTTAGAGCATAGTTTTTGGCACTTTAATTTTTTTTATGTACATTGCGTTTTAGAATGGTAGTGATTTTCATGCTGATTTAAAAAAGTGGTTATTTTACATCAGACCCTTTTTTTTAAAACCTATTTTTTGACTTTAAATTTTCTAATGTATGAAATGTAAATAATTATTTTGTAAATTTAATAATTTTGGAAGTGGTCTTCTTCTACATATTTTCTTGTTTTTATTTATTTTTATTTTTTTTTGTAGTGAGGTTTTTATTGATTTTCACATTTAAAGAAGAAGGTCGATATTTTGCATTTTCGATATTCTACATATTTATACATCATTAATTAAATTTTCAATCCAC
>APFE031330111.1:238872-272845 GCA_000404065.3 Pinus taeda | reverse complement strand
ATAGAGACTCCCTGCGAGGAGCATCGTGTCTTATTTTGTAATCAAGCTCTGCTCTATTGGAGGTTGCCCCCTCGAAGAGGCAAGTGAACATTACTCCCTGAATAATAAAATCATTGCTATTCTGTGTTCTGGGTATCTTTTCTTTGCATATTCTGTATTTGGGTATCATTTGCAGGTTAAGAGCATAACAGTCCAACTTATGAAGAAGTTGAAAAGGTTTTGAATGACTATCACTCTGGAGCATGTGGCAGTCATATGTTTCGGTATGCCACAGCCCAAAATATATTACGTGTTGGTTATTTCTAGCCATCCTTATCTAAAAATGGTATCAATGTACTGGATTTGAGAGATCTGTGGTTTGTATCTTTTGAAATAATAACCGGAGAACCCACAGTATGAGTGTTTTTATGCCAACGTTTCAAATCCCAATTGGGATCCATCATCAGGACTTTAAGAATGATGATGGATCCCAGTTGGGATTTGAAACGTTGGCATAAAAACACTCATACTGTGGGTATCAATGTAGTCCGAAAATGCCACAATTGCCAAATTTTTTATCGAAAGATGCGTGCTCCACCTGCCCCTCTCCACCCTATAATTGTCGTCGGTCCTTTCGAAAAGTGGGGTATCGACTTTATTACATGTAACCCTCACTCAGACGAGGGGCATGCGTATATCATCCTTGCGGTAGATTATTTTACCAAGTGGGCTGAGGCGATGCCTACATTTTCGGCAGACGGCAAAACTGCTGCAATTTTCATTTTCAATCATATAATTGTTAGATTTGGTGTCCCTCAAGCGATTATTACTAATCATGGAAGTCATTTTCGAAACATCATGATGACTGAACTAACAGATCAACTTGGCCTACGTCACGATAGCTCTACTCCATATTACCCACAGGCTAATGATCTAGTTGAAGCAATCAATAAAGTTATAGTCACTATGATCCAACGAATCATTGGCATTCATCGGTCGAATTGGCATAACATGTTATTTTCAGCGCTTTGGGCATACCAAACCTTAGTCAAAACATCAATTGGTTTCACTCCTTTCCAGCTAGTTTACAAGTTGGAAGCAGTGTTACCCATTGAATGTGAAATTCCGTCATTGCAAATAGCCATAGAATTACTCCCAGCCACTTTCGAAGAGGAAAAACGTTTGTTGTACTTAGCTCAGCTAGATGAGAATCAATGTGATGTTGCATTAGCAATCGAGACTCATGAAAAACAGATAAAAGCTCAGTACAACCGAAATTTTACACCTCGTAATTTTTCAGAAGGAGACCTAGTTTTATTATACGTTCAAGCAAACGATAAGCTAGGGGCTAGAAAATTTGTACCCATGTGGCATGGTCCTTTTGTTGTTAAGTGAAAGCTGGCAAAAGGGGCCTATGAATTAGTAGATTTTGATAGTGTCTCTTTAGGTAGACCCAGAAATGGACTTTATCTAAAAAGATATTATGCTTAAATTGTGGTGTGGAGATTTTTGTTAGAAGAGTTTCTTTCTAGTTGGTGTGTTATAGATTAGAAAGTGTGCCTAGTTTAGAGAGTGCTTTTATCATTATTCCTGCTTATCTTGATTTTACTCTTGATATTGCAGATGTCGACGTCTTCTCAAACATACATTGGTTTTTCTGATGGTGCTTGTCGTAGTACACAAAATATTTCTTCCGCAGCGTGGGTTATCTATTCACCCGTTGACGAGTTAGTATCTATGCGTGGGGTAAGCCTCAGTCAAACAACAAATAACATTGCAGAGTATAGTGTAGTGATTGAGTTATTATCTAAATCCATATAATTTTGGATTTGGAGTTTGATTGTTAGGTTAGATTCTGAACTCGTTGTATTACAGCATAACAGGGTTTATGCCATTAGAAATCCAGTGTTATTAAGATTATTTTTGAGAGTTCGTCTCTTGGAACGTGAATTTGACTACATTGAATATCAGCATATTCCAAGATATTTAAACACATTACTAGATGTAGTTGCTTCTCGAATGTTAAATAGACATTTGCAATAATCAAGACAGTAAATTTAAAAACATTCCATAAACATGTGATACAAAGATAGCCAGTAATAGTGATATATCATAGCATAGAAGTGTGTCAAATATACATCGTCTTCGATCATAGGTTGAAAACACCTTATGATCGGAAAAAATGATAGTACAAAAAGATGTAAATGTCATATGAGTCTATAAAGGCGGTCATCCTATCCCTGATGATGATCATGATAAGAAACACTGCTCGGGCCACCCTACAAAGGAACCTCCTAAAAGGTCCTAGGACCCCAATCACATAGTGCTGTAACCTAAGAGGAATATCATCTATATTAGTCTCTGGGATATCTACTGTCAAACGCTCTAGATGATGCTCCAATTCGGTCAGGGTCTCTACTGATTGGTCTTGTGGGGTCGGTGCCGCGGCAGCAGGATGTCTTCTCTCATAGGGCTGGAGAGCGGCTGGTCGCCGTGGACCCGCATCTGCATTTAAAACTTTTTATTGTCAGTTTTGGACGATTTAAAAACAAAAAAAAAAATAGTTAAAAGTTTTAGAAAATGTTGAAAATAATTTTACCTGAATCATCCCATTGCTCTCCTGGTGGAATAGCCAAGTCTGGATCACCACGATAATCCATCCCAGCATATGGAAAGTCCTGAATCACGAAAATTTGGTTCCCCAACCAACGAAAATACTCAGGTGGAAATCATACAACCTCCGTACCCTCCTCAGGATGACAGGCCATCACTACAACCCAACGCATAATCCTAGGCTCTCGGGAAAGTCCAACCTCAACGAAAAGCTATTGTGGGACCAACATAGGGACCCTCTTTAGGCCAAAGCTCACAACCAAGAAACCATATCCAAATTTTTTTATTTTCTTGTTCTTTGCTCTAGTCAGTTGGCCTTTTACATTCGCCAACACAGCTTCGCACTAGTTGAAGATGGTGCCTCGGTAACAGTCTACTGCCATTCGCATTTGGGATCCGGTAGCTACATACAATGTTGCGCTCCCACATAGTCTGGTGACAGTAAATGCGATCACTTTAAGTTCAGGATGGGAGATAGTCTTAATATCTATCTGTTTGTCCTCAGTTTGGTTATTACAAAACTCTAGTCGGAGACTAGCGACAGACTGGCCACCTGGCCTAGTCCTCAATAAAGATAATCCTCCACCTCTCTTGGGCAAACCTGTCAGGAAATAAATGTCCTCTGGCTCGATTTCAAGCCAGTGGCCACCAATTATGAAACATTGGTCCTGTGTGCTCCACCTGTCTACCAGCCATTGCAGAAAGTCTACCTGAGCCCTCATGCTGGGTATGGCCCGGAATTTAAATATTCTGCATGCTTTTAATGTCTGTATTGTAGGTGGATGAATTAATGCAGCTAGATCCACATCTTCATGTCCTCGTTCCCGCTAAATGAGCATTTTGTTTATCTACATTGCAAAAAGGCGGATTAGAACATTTTAATTTCAAAATTTTGGGCGGAAATGGAAAAAATTGATGTTTTGAGACGTATTTCGTGGAGTCCGCACCCGCTAGTTAGGGATAGTGTGTAGGTCCACACTCGTCCTTAAGAGCAGGTGCAGGACCCCGACTTTTTCCTTTGTAGAAAAAAGTTGGGGTCTACAGGGGCCACATGCTGCCCCCGCGAGCGATTTTTTAACCAAAATTTTCCTTAAAAAATCAATTTTAAAGCCCTAAAATGAAAATTAAATGGTTGAAATGCAAGATAGGGATGATGTGGATTACCTAGAGCTAACGGTTTTTGATTCCAACAGTCAGATTTTCCTCAATATTCATAAGAAGTTTCTTACCAAAAACTCTTACTTTTCACTCTGAAGTCAATCGGTAAAAATGAATTTACAAAAGCCCTTTTTATAAGGTTTTTTGAATAAATGAATTTTTAATTTGTTTATTTTTCACTTTAAAAAGGTAAATTTTGATGCATTTTGTTTATTTTAAATAGGTATGAATAATGTTTTGAGTTTTTGTGCAGAATACTGGGTTTTGAGGGAGAATTGATCATTTTCAACAAAGAGCATACTTTTTCACTTTTTTGGACTCTTTCAAAATTTACGAAAAAATGAAACATAGGCGTCCTCTTAAAGCTCTTTTCTGACTCGTAAAATATGAAAAGATTGCCGAGTTTTTCTTTTTAAACTCATTAAAATGCAATTAAAAGGACGATCCACTTACAGCTCTTTTCTGACTGTATAAGCATGAAAAGATTGCCGGACTTTTGTCATTTCAAGTTCAATATTGGTAATAAAATGACGTGTCTTTGATCGCTTTTTTACTTTTTCAGATTAGGGCCACTAATTATGAAAATTACTCCTTGATCGTAATGGTCAAGCGGTTCTCTCAAGTATCATTTTATACTTTTTTGGGCTTGGGGGACAAAAATTTATGAAAAGGGACAACCATGGAGTTTTCTTAAGTTTTTTTCCTGGCTCCCTAAAATTGAAAAACATCGAGTTTCTCCTATACTGGACTCGTTAAAATTCAACAATAAAGGACCTGTTCAAATTTAAACAAGAACGGAGCACTCCTTCTTAGTGTTCGAAATATAAACTAAGTTGGACTCATCCAAAGGATGAGCTTATAATCAAGCAAATGTTATCCTCCTCAAGCTTGTCAAAAATAAAGAGGTACTTGCCAAAAATGGTGGGGGAAAAGAGAGAAACATGAACCTATTTGTTATACTTTGTGTTTAGAAAAGCAGTTAACCACTCTTGAACACGACACTTTTTGTTCACCTAGGTTGGGAAATCATTTGCCTAACAGTTAATCAAACCATATTGAAAGTCTTCATCCAGTTTCTAGGTATTAGCTTTGGGTCAATTTTCACCAAACCATCTGCAGTGTCGTTATGTGTTCAAGAGGTCAGTTCAAATAAACCATTCATTTGCAAAATATTTTTCATCCATCTTGACCATCCCTGAGTTAGTCCTTGCCAAATATATTTCTTCAAAAGTTGATCTATGATTTCATGTTGTGGGCTTGGCTACGACAGATCGCTTTCTATCAACTCCAACTTGTTATCTAGAAATATGATCTAGAAATCGTCAATACCTTGGAATCTACATGCCTCAATGGCAGGTTTCTCGCCTTTGACGACAGGTTGCATCATTGACCTTCGATCGAAGGATTCTGTGACATGTTCGACATCGACTCATTTATTCACATTTCATGGATTGTATTGAGTACTTTGAGGGCCATTGACATTACTGGTGGTTTCTCTCACACTTGTTAACAGTTCGCATCATTGACTGGTAATCAAGCGGTTTCTACCATGTTCGACTTCGACACATTCATTCACATGGATAGAATCATACTAGTTCGGGAAGCAGAAATCAAGACCCTAGATCTAGTTTCCACCATCCAGGCTGCGAGGAATTTTCTTATTCATTATACAATGGACTATTCATAAACAGATGGTTGCACCCATACTGTGTCTATATATGTTTATATTTGTGATGTATTACAAAATCATTCCTGTATAAGAGCAGTTTAGATAGTTTTCTAGTCAGTTTTGATCTGAGTATGGGAATGCCTACCTCAGCAATGATATGTTCATATATATATATCATATATATATTATATATATATATATATAAATATATATATATATATATATAGAGAGAGAGAGAGAGAGATATATATAGATATATATATTGCATTGAATGTTTTGACAGGTTCCGACCGGGGTGTCCACATGAAGATCCTTGAAATGATAAAGTAATTCACTCTTCTTAGATGACAAAACTATCCTCATCTATTACAGACTTCGCACTTTATGGGGCAATCTGTTGCACAAAAATTGTCATCTTGACATTCTACAATTAGTGTGAGTGTATCACCACTCATAACTTCCTCCTTTGCAAGTCTTAAACCTCAGTTCTTCTATCAAGCCTTGAAAATAAGAGAAAGACCTTAAAAATATCTAAAACTCTGGTTCTGCACTTTCTCTTAGCATTACATACGGTCCCGCACCTATTGGTCATGTCCCCTGTGCACCTGACTGCTCTGTCTCTGTGTTATGAGTGCGGACCCTTGTAAAAGTTAAAAAGGCGCAAGTACATTCTTAAAAACTCACTTTGAGTCATTTCTAGAAGCTTCTAGAGGGAATCTTGAGGTGGCAAGTTCTCTCCTTAAAGGTTCATGCATCCCATACCTTAAGGAGCTAACCCCTTGATGTGAGGAGCTTATCCCTTTGAAGGAGGACTCTATCCCTTCAATGGTGGACCTGTAACTTCCTTTCTTTGCACTATAAAATGAAGCATTGGGCTAGTTACTTGGGAGGTTGAAAGCTGAATATTTTTTAGGGTAAATGCTGTTGGAACTTAGTCTTCCTAATTGAGATTTTGAGAGGAGAGATTACATACCTTTTGATCTCATTTGGAAGAGAGTGAGGCTTTTCAAAGTAGAGGAGATTCCTGTTTGAACCCTAGGAAGAGCTTGTACATCATCAAGGCACCAAAGGTTGTAAAGTTCTTCTATTTCAAAGTTAATACAATCAAGTTTATTTTTCTCAATAAGCTATGTTTTATGGTTTATTTCATGGATTCCTTCATCACCATGATGAACATGATTTATTATATTAGATATGCAGGTGTTATTTGATGTGTACTTGTTTATGATTGCGGGTTCTTAAAAGGAAACTCTTTCAGAGTTGTTGGAGCATGGCTGCCACAAACTAGTGTTGGACTTAAGGTAGGGTCTAAAACACCTCTTTAGTTTTTATTAATGAATCACAATATGTTTAGAGAAAGGTAGATTTTGTTAAATAATGAATCCATACAGGTGAGGATAGTTTTTTAGTAGAAGAGGAATGACCTGTTATAGAGTTTTGGGTTCACAAAACTCTATAACAGGTCATTCCTCCTCTACTAAAACGGTATATTTGCTTGTCCTGCTTGTTGCTAGATATATGTTGATACTAGGGAGATCGGCCTTGTCTGCAAGATCAATTTATTCGGCCAACACTAGACCCGCCAACATGTTAGGGGATCTCCCCGATAAGAATTCCCAACTAGACCTTAGACCGTTTAGTGTAGGAGTCCCAGCAGTGGGTTGTACGGCGCCTTGACTTCGGTTTCACGCAGAGAAAAGTAGGACGTCCTTGTTGGTAGCAAGGGTGTGACCAGTGCAGCAAGCCAAGGAAGTTGCATGAAGGGTTCTAACACACGGAAAGGGGGATGAGTTCGCCCCTTAGAAAGATATGGAAACACGTAGCTTGAAAGGGAACACACGAGAAAATATACATCACAAGCTAGAAGGCAAGGAAACCAATGATCCAAAGAGATGGTTAAACCAACTGCACATCTTAGTAATATTCATACATACATATATAGAAAATGCCCATACATACATGCGTAAGAAAACAACTACATATATCATTAGAGTAACCAAGATATCTGAAATACAATAACAACATAAGCATGAAATGTGCTAGCTTTGTTATATTAACAGTGAGATCCAATCATACAATGCAACCATGAACAACCACTAGTTCTAATAATGGAACGTTACAATCACTGTCGCCTACTCCTCCAAAGAGATATACTAGCTCTGCATTGTGGAGAAACTAAGGCTTGTTACAATACACTCCAAGCTTTCTCTAAGATACACCTATAGGAATCTTAGCTCCCAAAAGCCTATAGAATGAGTTATGAGGTTCTATAAATAGCAAAGGTTGGGGTAACCCTTGACATTCCCCTTTGTGACTCTTCACCTACCCTCATGACTCTTCAACTACTACATGACTGTTATATTCGACCATTGACACTTGGTATTTCACTTTTACAAGATGTTACATTACAATCTGCACATGTACCCATGTGAGGCAAAATAGGCTTGAGAAAGCCATGCAAGCTATCACTAAGACTCGGACAACTATGGGAAGACCAACTCTTCGACATCCTCATGATGTAGAGAGCAATCTTTCGGATTAATCACATAGTAAGGATTGGGTCGATGTTTCGAACCAACTAATGTGGTTCATCCTCAGGACAAGGTGAGAAACCATACGATCTGAGAGAATAAATAGCAAGGATGCATCAAGGTTCAGGGTAAGCTGTTCAAAAACTAGTCGTTGGTAAAATAAAATAATTAAGTTAGAAAATAATTGTTATGTGATAATTAAATATTTAATATTGAAATTGTAAATTAGTTATCAAATAAAATAATGGTATAATCTAAGATTAACTAATTGGTATAATATCGTAAGTTAGGGTTGAGTTATTCAAGGTAAGTTAGGTAGAAGACTAGCTATTATCTTTGATAGATTAGATAATAATAATATTAAATTAATAATTAATATATTTGTCAATTTAAATTAATAATATTTTTTAAGCATAATTTATAATATTAATAGATCAGTTTTTAACCTATTTAATAAAAACTAGCTGTTATAATCAATTAGTTAATAATATATATAATAATGTTTGGTTGAGATTAGTTATTAGGTAAGGAATTAGTTTGTAATAGTATAAAAACTAATTAATTTAATAAACCAAATAATAATATTATTTATTTATTTAATACATAATGATATTATCTATGAATGATTTAATTATGTAGTATTAAATAATTAGGGTGAATAAATAAATACATAAAAAACTAGCCATTAATAAAATGTAGTCAAAGCTATCATGAATCAATAATTTATATAGTTATTATGTAAAAAAAAAAAAGGATAATTGATATAATTATGAAATGAATTAATTAACAAATTTTATAAAACTAAGACATGAAATAATTCCATAAGGTACTATTAGATGGGGGGAATAATAAAAGAAAATTTAGATCAACTAACAATGCTGGGACAGATTCAAGAAAAGATTAAAGGAGCCGATCAGAGGAAAGAGGATAGAAAACCTTCCTTAAAAAGGAGGAAAGAGAAAATCGGGAAAAGGGAAAAAGATAGGGTGAAGGAAATCTCATCAGGGTGAAAAAGATAAGGGTCAGTAAAGGGCGATGGATTTATGAAGTGAGAGCTAGAATCCAACTCCTACTTAATTTCCAACCATCATCCCTGTTGAGGTTTTTGGCATGCCTCTCAATCTCAATCGCTTCCCTTAGCTTCCTGTGGTGGAAGTAATCAATCTTAGCAATGACCTTGGATTCCTCAATGCATACATGGTGTTTTGATTTCTCACCATGTTCTACAAGAGTGGAGGTGCAAGAGTGATTATTTTTTATGTCAGCGTCATGTTCATTGATCCTTTGCTTAATAGATCTTCATGTTTCTCCAATGTAGGGGATACCACAAGAGCAGGGAACAAGGTAGACCCCCTTTGAGTCCTTACGGTCAATGGGTTCCTTAACTGATCTAGGAGAATTTTTAATGGTGTTGAGAGGCTTGAAGGAGGAAGAAACATTAGTCTTCTTAAGGATATGGGTTATCATGTCCATGGTCCCTTGGATGTACAGGAGATAAACCTTAGGAATAGGATTAGTAGGAGTGGGTTTAACGTTGGGCTCTTTGCTAGCCTTGTTAAAGGCCTTGAGGCTAAGGGGTCTACTATACCCATTGTTTTCAAAAACCTCAAGAAGATGAACCTTCTCCTGATCAAGGTGGTCATCATCAGATATTCTTAGAGCACGGGTGGCGAGAGTGTTGAGAACCACGAATTTTTGAGCTGGGAAATGATGAGAGTTGGTGCGGAGTGCGAGTCTTCTTTCAAGCGGGCCCCCTGTCCCCACATCGCTCTGACACCATGAAACTACATGGAATCCTCCCAATCGTCTACTATCCTGCCACCAAATTAACCCCCCAAACCCCGCTTCTACACAATACATTACTACCGCTTGGCATTTCTGCCACCTCAGCATTAGATCGTTAAGCAATTAGTTTTTACCATTTCTCGCAACAATGGACCCACTCCTCCAACTACTAAATTACAACGGTAAATCACTTTTTCCTATATTTACCCTAAAAACCTGTTATGCAGTGTCCTTTCTTGTTTCAAGGTGCGAATTGTATCAGATTTGTTATAGTGCTTCGCCTGTACACCAAAACCTATTACAGCAACAAGTTAGTAGAACCTACCACTGCTACAATGATCTAGAACAGCATTGTGACCTATATATCCATCCAATTACTAGTCCACATTTGGCCACCAGTCTCCAACCTTTTTCTTGGGTAATTGGAAAACTTCAATTTTTCCTCTTTCTATTCATCATGGCCCCCAAAGGAAACTCTAAAAAAATCCTAGGAAAACCTCATGTTACCCCCAGTCATAGACCTGGACCATCAGCCTCTGGTGGACCAAGAGTACAAAATTGCTTAAACCAGTTGTGAATTCGATTTATATTAACTTCACCACTAGTTAAAGAAAATATTCTTAGACCGGAGTGATGACCTGATTCTCTAAGACTCTCTTCTACCCCAATTCGTCTTCCCCTGGACACACCATATCCCTGAATTTGTCTCTTGGTGTCAGTTTGGTATATTCCTAGTCAAAGGGTAGTTGTGGCCCAAAATAGAGACATTATGTTCACCATAACCCTTAATTCAATCAACAAAATGCTGCAAATCCCAAATAGTGACTCTTTAAGCCCATTTTTAGTAGATTCCCTCATGGAACTCTACAATAAACTTACCTTTCCACAGAGAACTAGAATTTTTGAAATTTTCCTACCATAAGATGTTTAGTTACCAAATAAAAATCCACCTTACCCATATTCTATGTTTCCAGACATGAGCAAGAAGATTATTTCATTAGTATCATATCTTTTGGCTATCAATCTGATCAGTGGGTTGATGAGCCCATCCTAGGTATTCTGTCATTGTTTTCCACAGGAGAGAAAGCTTCTATCGTTTTCAACTATATTCAGTTCCTAATAGATATAATTCATGTTCAATTTCTAAAATTATCAATTGAGGGAGTGTTTAAATATGCATATGTATCAGTTTATCTATTTTTATTCACTAGGGAGAGAGATTCCAGATTTCATTTCAAAAATTAGATGAGCAAGGCAATGCTCAATCAGTAATTCATTAGACTTCCTTGATGAGGAAGCATTCCAATGAGTTTAACTTCAGCGACTTTGTAGATCAGTTTCTACATACATTTTCCTACTTGTTGAATACTTATGTGGAGCCTAGGATAGGACCAGAAATATAGTGAATTATGCACCTCATTAAGCAAGCTAAGATAGGAGATTGGTACTCGTACCAAAACTATACCAAGATCAAAGTTTATGGGTGTAAATTTCCACCATTAAAGGCTACCAAATTTTTTTTTCATGAGGATCTTTGCATTATAATACATAAGACAGATGATGAATATGGATGATCTCCATTTTTTTGCAGCAAAGGAGAAGTCTCAATTTAATATCAGCACACAGGTTGGACCTTTTATATGTAACACCGGGGCAATAGGTAAGGAGGCAAATTTTCTTCTTAAGAAAATGAATTTCAAGTTGAGTTTCACCTAGTCATATGACCCCTTTGGCATCATTTCCAAACTGAGAGTTGAGAAGAAAAACACTCCCTATACTGACACTCGTAGACCAGAGATAGAGAAACTTATGAATCAAAGTCAGTGGGAGGAGAATACTCTATAGGAGGCAAAAGAGCAAGTGACATCCATGACTACTTCGCAGCCTCTAGTACCTCAATAGAAACAGGACAAGAGACCAAGGGAGGATTTTTCCCCTTCAGTGACAGAGATTGGAGTCAAAGAGTTTCATATATACAAGAAGAAGCAGAAGACTAGTCATATACCAATTTTTTTTGCAGGAGGATGATGAGCAGTCCACCATAGTCCTAATAGTCCCTCATGCTTCCACAAGGAAAGAAGATATCCTCACAAGATCTCCATCTTCCTCAGCTTCCTAAGATCCCCCAGATACATCTCAAACAATAGAGTTGGTTTAGGACCAGGCAGAACCAAAATCTTTGCCAAATTCAAAGAATTCAAGAAGAAAAATGAACTGCTCAAAGCCATGACATACACTCAATTCTGGAAGCAGATAGCCTCCTCACGGCACAGGATTCTTTCGGCCTTTGACAAAAAAGGGGAAAATGCAAACTTCATTCCTTCAAGCACAAGTCCCATTTCCAAAAACTCTAGTTGATTACAAGAATTCTATATTTTCCTTTAATGCCCATCAAATTCACCTTATTGACCAAATAGATATGAATAAAAAAACTGGTGAAATGCTATACTCCACTCTCACCAATACTTCCATGACAGCATCCAAATTTTAGGCCTCAGTCAACAACATACAATCTCAGTTAAAACTTGAAAAGATTTCATCTCTAGCTAAAGATACAACTATTAAATCATTATAATACCTTGTAATCAAACTCCGGTATGATCCCAACAATGTGAAAGCAGTAGAAGAGATTGTAAAAAGGAATAATTTTGATATTTCAACACTCAAGAAGCATCTAAAGCTTCCCTCTATAGAAGACCCACAGACTAAGGAAGTTGGGGAGCTTAAGAAAGGAAAAGAGGACGTGTTCAAAATTATAATTGAACAAAATGGTCAAATTAAGGACATGGAGGTTGAAATGGAAAGACTACTAAAGGAAAAGAAGCAGACTTCACAACTAGCAATAGTTCCATTGACAACAGTCCATATTTTAGTTGTGTCCAGAGCAGGAGCATCTACATCGACAATAACAGAAGCACAGATCATAGATTCCTCAAATGAGTTGGTTAAAGCTATGGAAAAATTGTACATCAGAGGGCAGGAAATTGAAAATTGAAGGCCCAACTTAAAACCTTACAGGAGTATAAATTGAACACAAATAATTCATATATAGTAGAGCTAGAGAAATATCATAGGCTAACCCAAAAGATTTAGCAGTTGGAAAATGATTCTATAATGGCTCAAACACTGGCACATGCCAAATAAAGTATATGGATTGAAATCAATGAGGCCATCACAGAAATTTTTCCTTCAATTGAAATATTCTTTGAATAGGAAGACTTAATACAGAGATCAAAGGGGTTAATTGAAAAAGTCAGAAACAACTTGGGACAGAGGCCAGCTGAAGTTAATACTCTAATTAAAATTTTGAATTCA
This sequence comes from Pinus taeda, assembly GCA_000404065.3. Lineage (NCBI taxonomy): Eukaryota > Viridiplantae > Streptophyta > Pinopsida > Pinales > Pinaceae > Pinus > Pinus taeda. Next base: position 259,795 of record APFE031330111.1, on the reverse strand, counting down.
AAGACCAAGGATCAGTTAGCATAATTTGAAATTGTAGATAGAACAGAGACTATTTCGGAAGTCAGGAGAGTCCTTACTAAAAGGAATTTGTTAGTATAGTTGGTTTGGGGACCAGCATCCAGAAGTTCCATAGGAAATTCAACGTATTACATTTAAAAGGAATACCAGGACTAAAGGGGATTGGAGACAAGTTAGTACCACTAATAGATTACCAATAGAAATTTTACTCAATGGCCCTGGAAAAATCAAAGTTTTCTACTATCAAAGGCACAATCACAAGAAAATCTTTCATGGAGGCTTTAAAATTCTGTCTTCTTATCAAAGTTGAAGTCAAGCATTTATTTTTGCTCAAACCAACTTTCCAGAAATATACTGAGGTAGATGAAACTTATAGAAAGCTGGTTAAAATGCACATTAGAGATGAAGATAGATGCGACAATCTATGTCAACTCTTGGAGTAAAAAGAAGTTTTATCTTCAGTAAATGAGCATCACTTTTCCAGACCCAGACATCAACAACAACCCTTGAAGATAGTGCCAGCAAATTCAGTGGTTTAAAGTTATCTATATTTTTGTTCTATTTTTGCAAACAATTTAGGATATTTTGAAAAATATCTTGACGTTTTCACTCTAGGATATTTTGAAAAATATCTTGACGTTTTCACTCAAGATATTTTTTAATAATTTTGTATAAGTACTTGATAAATCAAAGTAAAAATGTTGGAACGTGGGTGAAGAAATCATGTTCTTGATGTAAAGTTGTTCACTAAGTTGAAAGTGATCATTTCTTTAATACATAAATATGTTCCAGGATTCTTGTGTTAGGCGAACTGGTGATGTTTTTCTTTTGTAAACTTGTTGTATTTATGTTTTCTACATGTTATTCTGATCTATATTGTTTAAAGAAAATGAAAGGTTGGATTTGTTTTATTACACTCTGTCTTGGCTTATAAGCAATATCTATGTTTTCAAACTTAAAATTAAATATATAATTCTTAACTGCTCTATGTTTAATCAAACCTTAAACTTTTCCTCTCTATCACTCCATCAAGCCACAGAGATCCAATAGCCTGCCTACCTTGCCCTATTACATATATTCTGATATTTCTACATCTGATCCTCCTAAGGCCTTTGACTCATTTTCTCAATGGCCTTTCTTTGCAATTTCAACCAAACAATTCAAAAGACCAAATTTTAAACCTTACATCTAGCCTAAAATCCTAAACCAACAAAGCTAAATCTAACAGAGAGATCCCTCTCTCAGTTTAGAAGGGCTAGCTTCTAAACTTAAAATTGGTTTTGTGGTTACCTTTGTAATTCCTTTACAGCGTGAGAAACTACGGAGTGCTAAAAAGAAGTAGAAATTTTATATTGATTTCTACATGGTATTTGAGCATAAATTACACTAGAAACCACTCAATAGATATTCTCCTTCGCATATTTTGGTTTGTAGATTCAGTGAAGAATTTTTTCTTCAGTGCGGGAAAATTTCTTTCAATGGATTGAGATTGGACTATGCCCTAGAGGGAACCTCGAATTTCATTGCTTGGAAGGATAGTATGGAAGCAATGCTTGATGATAATGGAGTGTTTGAGTACACCGAAACTAACATTCCAAAACTAGTAGTATCGGTTGCACATCAGTTAGCCCAATGGAAGAAGTATATCGCAAGAGCCAGGCGGATCATCCTGGAGGGTGTGAGAGACCACATAGTCTCGAAGTTACATGGCAAGGAAACTCCTTTTTCAATGTGGAAGACCCTCACTCGGTTATTCAAAAATAGTAGTGATACTAGAAAACTTAGCTTGATGAACAAAATGAGGATTGAAGACAAAAGGTATGATTTAGTCTTCAACAATGGGAATACCTACCCTAAGTATTTTTCTTCATGTTAGGTCAAGAATATTCATGTCAGGATAGAGAGCATCTAAAAATTAGAGGAATATGCATGTGCAATCTTGAGGTGTAAGATAGATATTATAGATGTGGTGGTTGAGCGAGAGAAGAATAGAGCTCTCAAGATGGCACCTTCTAGTTCAAAGAGAGGAATTGCAGCCATAGCTTTAGAAATGAGGTGGGGTGATGTAGAGCCCTAGTCGCAAAGTTGTAAATATTTGGGCAGGGTCCATAGGAGAGTAGTAACAGTTATAGTATGTTAGCACTCTGTAAATCCCTTAAGGTTGAGGAAATGGATCCTAGAGGTAACCAAAAACCACTTGCAGGTTAAGGTCTAGTCCACCTAACCTTGGAGAGGTCTCTCTCACTAGATCAACTATCAATCTAAGAAGACTGATAGTATTTTCATTTTAGAATGGTTATTAAGCTCAAAGGTAGATGATATAGGATTTGATGGAAATGTTGGAAGTGAGGGCCACTAAAGTATAGGATTATAAAATATTAGGGCATGCATGAGCCATCTAGATAATAGAGGCAAGGTAGGTGCACACTCAATTCAACTATCAGTTGTAGTATAGCGAAGAATGAAGGAAACAGAAAAATATTCATTCAAACATAAAAGAGCATATAGTTATGAATTTTGTTACAAAACTAATGGCCAAATATTTAGAAGAAACATAACAGAGCAATAAAGAATTCTATCATGTATAATATCCACTATTATCATGAGCATCTAAGGATGAATTCAAGAAAATAGTTTTATAAATGAATATTAATTTAACACAAAGGAAAAAATAGACTTAAGACCACACACCACAAGAATCTCTGAAAATGATAACACAATCTCTCCCTGATATTTTATTAAAAATAAGTTTACAGTGGTCTTCTTCCTCTCAACCATTCTCCACCATCCCTATTACATTGAATATTTAGCCTTTAAATATTATTTCGACCAAATATCAGATACATTGTATTTCATCCACTAAGTGATCAAAAGGTGCATTTGATCGTTTCTAATAGAAACAACAATATTCGGGTTAGTTATAGAAAATATTTTTAATCCTTATATGCCTGGCCTGAACATCAACAATCTCACAAAACTTGCTTTATACAGTTGTCCATATTCCTTTGAAAATCTCGATTTTCCTACTATGATGCTAAAAATCCCACTAAAAGGCCTCTTGATGCCTTATCAAGTCACTTTCGATCAGTCCAGACCATCAAAACATGGCAGATTATTATGATTGTGGAAAGGATGTGAATGCCTTTGCCTCAACTCCTTTATGTGTTTCTTAATTTTGTGACCAAAGGCAAGACCAAGGCTTATTATATCGAAGCTTTTCTAATCAAAAATTCCCAATTGGAGGTGTAACTTTGGTACACAACACTTCAATTTCGTTGATTTCTGATCATTGATCACCTTCTGCGCTAAGCCCCTAGTCGTGTGTCTCTTCACATGACCATGTTCTAGCCCCCTTATCGTAGCCCCTCTCCCGACAATCTCTAATCGGCAGTTTCATTCGGTGGAGACATTACATTTTGTCGATTACGATCATCAATCACATTTTGCGTGTGCCCCTTGGTCTTGTGACTCTTCATGTGCCCATGTTCATCCCTCTTATCAGAACCCCTCTTGCAAAGATTTTCAATTGAAGGTTTCACTCTGATGCACAACAAGCCTCAACCTTCGATTGTCGATATGTGATTTCTGACATAATCACTGCCACGTTTCAGCGTGTGGGTGGTGACAAGTGTCACCCATTTTTTGCCCCTTCTGACCCTTGAAAATGTTGAATCCACCTACCACGTGTCCATGGTATGGCCACGTCATTGTTGATGTCATCCTCCATGTGAACCTTATCAGAACCAATTGTTGACTGCCACGTGTAGCTAATTGGATCCAGTCTTTGTTTTCCACATGTCCTTTATAAGATCCAATCTCTTGCTAACACGCATCCCTTTGGGAGTAGAGACAAAAGTCCCAAACTTTCCTTGGTATTGCAAGCAATTCCTTTGTTAATTTTTTTCAGCCTTCCCGACACTTTAACACTATAGGCCCATTCCCAACACTTTTATCTCATATCGCAAGTTTTAAAGGTTACCACCCTTGTGACCTATGAACATAGATTGTCGACCCCACTAATATGTCGATTGTTAACATCGCTCTATGCTCCGATATGTGATATGTGATGAGCTTTGGACCTCCAAACTATGGGATGCGAGATTTGGAACCTTTGATCGTTGATTTGTGATATCAATCATCATTAATCAACGATTTTCTCTTACCTACATTGTTTTCCCCTTTTGAACCTCTGATATGTGGGATTTGAGACCCTCCTTAGGCATTTTCCTTTATTTTATGGGTTTTGAAGAGTAAAGTTCAATCTACTCTGACTTTTGACTCTAGAGTCCATTTGGTGAGCTCCACATACCATCGGAAATCTAATTTAGCTCCATATGATGATTTCACCTACAAGATCATTTGAGACAAACATTACAGAAAAAATCCCTACCAACTTTGGATTGGTTTTTTATCATGGGACTTCAAGAACTGAATGGCATCTTTGACAAGTAAATATTTAGGCTATGACACCTACTCATTCATAGGCCAAATTGACCAAAATGAATAGTGAGAGACCAATACCACTGAATCCTATTATAGTACTCTAACATTGGCTCCAATGGGGATGGTAGCCTCCCAGTGAGGTGCTAAGAACAAAAAGAAGATTAGTGGACTTATCATTGGAAAATGGAGTCAAAACTACAAATCAACTAACTGCAAACTGACTGACAAACTTACATAACGGTAAACTTTAAAAGAAATAAGAAAATTTGAAACACATCACTGAATTCTTAGGGCCTTCTCCTTGGGCTTCAAACCTCAATGAGATTTGTTTGTTGCTGTTGAGAATATATACACTAGGTGATCTCCTCCTCCCAATGTAACTAGTTAAGCAAATGGCTACTTGACTAAGTTCTGCTCATAGTTCCCATGAGTAGGAAAAATAAGGAAAAGAGTGGAAACCCAAAATTCAACTAATCTTGAAAACCAACATTACTAGAGTGCAAGCTCCCATAACTCCTGCAACATATTGGCCATGGGATAATAAAAACTCTTCTTTTGCAGGCTCCATGAGACTAGAAAAATAATCCTTCAAAACATAACTAGTTACCTCCACTTGAGCACTTTGTTAATCAATTTTTCTCTCTTCAATTGAGGCAACCAGATCCATAGCAATAATATGCACATCTATAGGATCTGGGACAACTTTCTCTTCTTCAGCAATTTCTTCAATTTTTGAACCTGGAGGCAGATCTTCAAATGCAAGAGGCTTTAAACTAACCCCTTCTCTTTCAATGCTCTCCTCTTCTTGATCTAGCTCAGTCTACTGAATTTCTTCATTAATCTTTGTCTGATCTGTTTCATCTTTAACTGCAAAAATTGTCACCTATTGGAAATCTTCAAGAATTTCTAGGTAATAGACCTCTTTTGTTTCTTCCTGAGGAAAAGACAACTCAAGCAAGGCTTCTTCCATTTCATCTGTTATATACCTAGGGGGAATAATATGGGGTACCAAGGGAGGTACCCAAGGTAATAATGTAATAATGGGATGGGCCATAGTAATAAATAAGGTGGTTAACCCATATCATGTAAGGGACCACAAGTAGTTAGTAATAATGTAATGGGCCCATGGTATTAGTGGATGGTATGAGGGAACCATGGTAATGATCCATAGTATTGCATGTATGACACCTATATAGAGGCTAGAGACTCCACATGGAGAGATGTCAAGAAATATTGTCAAGGATTATTGTATGAACAAAGCATATGGCTTGTGGAGTGTTCTCCTTCCTTAAGGAGTGAACCTATGGTGTTGCCCTACCTTAAGGGTTGATCAATAAAGAATCATTTCATATTATTTCTGGGTTTATTTGCACTGTCTTATTTTTCATATCAGATCTATAATATTTACGGGTTAGATCTATAATAAGTGGTATCATAGCACTTTCTTGGGAAAAAAAGTGGAGAAATTTTTTTATGTTTGCAGGATTTTGGGGGCGGCAAGTTTGCAGATCATATTTGTACATTTTGGTGCAAGATCTACAAAATATAATTGTAGATCTGGATTCTATGTGAAAAAATACCCAATTTCAAAAAAAAAAAACGGTCAAATCGGAGTCCGGATGAAGGAGATATCGCTGATCTAAAAATCAGTGGGGTTGCAGATAATTTTTCAGGGCAGCGAGTTTGCGGCGCAGATCTGGACGTTTTGGTGCAAAATATGTAAAATCTAATTGTAGATCTGGATTCTTTGTGAAAAAATACCCAATTTCAAAAACAAATTCAGTTGAATCAAAGCCCGGATGAGGGAGATATCGCTGATTTAAAATCAGCTCTTTTTTGCAGAAATTTTGGTGACGGCGGGAGAGTTGCAGCGCAGATCTAAAATTCTAGTGCCTGGATCAAAATTTCTATCACATGAACAGATGCAGAATGGTTGTTCCATTTACAAAAATAGGTCATAATAGGGATTCTGAGCAATATTGACGAAATTGTGGCCCTTTCAAATTTTCACCAAGTAAGCAAATTTTTTTTCTCAAACCCTCTCCATGGAAAAGTTTACTGGAAAATATGATAGCCCTACTATTGAAGAATTCATACAAAATCTAAAGAACATATTTGGGGAGGGATGGAATTATATGGTACCACTTTTTTTGGAAGAAGAGGCCACCATATGGTGGAAATCACTGGGCATCATTAACTTGACCAAATGCCCGGATGAAGAAATGAAAAAACTCCTTATGGACAAATGGTCTCGGGTTAGAAAACAAGATAAGGGGAAACATGTGGAGTTATTTCCTACTAGTATATCCTTATTGTAGGTTCATGGGTTGATTCAGAAGGAGAAGATCGTTGTGTCTATAAATCCTAGTTGCAAGCATAATTTTATCAATGTTAATTTGGCAAAAAAAATTGCAAGTTCCAGCCAAACACATTGAAAACACACAGGTGGATGATGAGGTGTCCAAGTGTATAAGGATTTGAAAATTTCTATGGATAAGTATGTGTCGCATGGTGATTTTTATACTTCAGAGATAGATAATATGGATGTTTTTTTGGGATACCCATGGATGCAATCAGTGGGTACTATAAATATTAATGTGCAGAAGAAATTCCTGAAGCTCTGGTATAAAAAGAATAAAATTGCATTACAGGATATTTCCATCAATAAACAGGTAGAGTCCACGGAAGTTGACACAGAAGATGTTCCAAGGACTGACATATCAGATGATGAGTAGTTGATGGTCGACAATCAGACACAAACAAAGGCTGAAGCCGAAAAGGTTGCAAGTGTTGACACATCTGATGAGGGTTCAGTGGTTGAAGTAATATTGGAAGATAGGACATCACAGCAAGCACCACAACATGCACCAGATAAAAGTCAGGCTCCAGTAAAGGGTGAATTAAAGAAAAAGACATCGTGGGTTAAAAATTCAACATATCATCACCCACATCACCCAGCAAGACAACCATCAAGATGGAAACCAATTAGTCACAAGGACAACAACCCCCACAAGACAGATAGAGAGGAGCGAAGATCCACCTACTACACATCAACATAGAAGAGCTATCACGGTCAACTTCCATCTCAAGCAAGTCAGGCACCAGCAAAATCGAGGGTTCACCTTTCTCTTGGATGGCTAGATGCACGTGCATGGTACCAGTGGACCACTCTTTTGAGTAGATCTTATTATTTGTGTTCTTCCCATGTTTCGGGGACGAGAAATGCTAACGGGGGTGGAATGTTATATACCTAGGGGGGATAATATGGGGTACTAAGGGAGGTGCCCAAGGTAATAATGTAATAATGGGATGGGCCATAGTAATAAATAAGGTGGTTAACCCATATCATGTAAGGGACCACAAGTAGTTAGTAATAATGTAATGGGCCCAAGGTATTAGTGGATGGTATGAGGGAACCATGGTAATGATCCATGGTATTGCATGTATGAGGCCTATATAGAGGCTAGAGACTCCACATGGAGAGATGTCAAGAAATATTTTCAAGGATTATTGTATGAACAAGCATATGGCTTGTGGAGTGTTCTCCTTCCTTAAGGAGTGAATGTATGGTGTTGCCCTACCTTAAGGATTGATCAATAAAGAATCATTTCATATTATTTCTGGGTTTATTTGCATTGTCTTATATTTTAATATCAGATCTATAATATTTCCAGGTTAGATCTATAACAAGTGGTATCAGAGCACTTTCTTGGGCAAAAAAGTGGAGAAATTTTTTATTTTTGCAGGATTTCGGGGGCGGCGAGTTTGCAGATTAGATCTGTACATTTTGGTGCAAGATCTGCAAAATCTAATTGCAAATCTAGATTCTATGTGAAAAAATATTTTTATTACCATGGTTCCTTCATACCATCCACTAATACCATGGGCCCATTACATTATTACTAACTACTTGTGGTCCCTTACATGATATGGGTTAACCACCTTATTTATTACTATGGTCCATCCCATTATTACATTATTACCTTGGGTACCTCCCTTTGTACCCCATATTACCCCCCTAGGTATATAACATCATCTATCATTACATCATGATCAAAGATGTTAACTCCCATGAGCTGAAACAAGCATCTAATTTTCCACAAAATCTTTCTATCAACACTATAGAAGGATATGCTTGTTTAAAATTTGTACAAAATTCTTAATAGAAATCCATCAGAGAACATATACTTGCAGCCGGAAAACCTTCATACCATGATATGTATTTATCCTCTAAGGTTTCCATGAACATTTTCATCAATTAATTCTCATGAAAATGAACTTCAAGCCTACATAAATGCATATGGAATTTAATTAAATGCAGAGCCGCATATTCTCCCTTTCCATCTCTGAATATTGGGAGATATGTGGACCAATTAACAAGAGGCATAGGATTCAGAAAACCAGGAATACAAGATCTATCCATAGGAGCATACCTAGTATTCGTTCTTGCAGAACCCATTTTGAAAACAATCACTAGTAATTCTACAAATTACTCACCTTTAACCAATGAATACATTGTGAACATTTGATCTTTTGGATCCTTTGAATTTCAGAGTTGCTAGGTGAATGATTCAGCCTTTCTGTGTCTAATTGTTGTCCACCATCAACAATCAAATCTGCAACTTTGATAATCTTTCCCGAAGAATATTAACTTTAATTTGTTCCCCGACAACAGCACCAGAATGTTAGCACTCAGTGAATCCCTTAAGGCTGCGGAAAGGTATCTCAGAGGTAACCACAACCCAATTGTAGTTTAAGGTCCAGACCCCCAACCTTGGAGAGGGCTCTCTCGCTGGATCAACTATCAATCTAAGAAGACTGATAGGATTTGCATTTTAGACTAGTTATTAGGCTCAAAGGTAGATGATATATGATTTGATGGAAATTTTGGAAGTGAGGGCCATTGAAGTATAGGATTATACCAAATCAGGGCATTCATGAGCCATCTAGATAATGGAGACAGGGTAGGTGCATACTCCAAGTCAACTGTCAATTTTAGTATAACGAAGAATGAATGAAACACAAAAATATTCAATCAAACATAACAAAGCATATGGTTATGAATTTTGTTACAACACTAATGGCCAAATATTTAGAAGAAACATGACAGAGAAATAAAGAATTATATCATGTATAAGATCCATTATTATCTTGAGCATCTAAGGATGAATTTAAGAAAATAATTTTAGAAATGAATATTAATTTGACACAAAGGAAAACACGGACTTAAGAATACAAACCACAGGAATATCTTAAATTGATAACACAATATCGGCCTGAGATTTTACTAAAAATAAGTTTACAATGGTCTTCTTCCTCTCAACCATTTTCCATCATCCATGTTACATTGAATATTTAGCCTTTAAATACTATCTCAGCCAAAGACCAGATAAATTGTATTTCATCCACTAAGTGATCAAAAGGTGCATTTTATAATTTCTAATAGGAACAACAAGATTCGGGTTAATTATAGAAAATATTATTAATCCTTTTCTTCCTGACCTTAACAACAACAATCTCTCCAAACATACTTTATCCAGTTGTCCATATTCCTTTGAAAATCTTGATTTGTCTGCTATGATGCCAAAAATCTTGCTAAAAACCCTCCTGATGCCTTATCGAGTCACTTTTGCTCAATCCAAACCATAAAAACATGGCAGATTATCATAATTGTGGAAAGGATGTGAATGCCTTTACCTTAGCGCCTTTATGCGTTTCTTAATTTTGTGGCTAGAGGTGAGACCAAGGATTATTATATCGGAGCTTTTCTAATTGGCAATTCCCAATCGGAGGTGTAACTTTGGTGCACAATACTTCAGCTTCGCCAATTTCCAATCTTCGATCACCTTTTGCGATAAGCCCCTAGTCCAATGTCTCTTCACATGACCACATTCCATCCCCCTTATCAGAGCCCCTCTCTCGATGATCTCTAATTAGTTGTTTCATTCGGTGCACACATTACATTTTTCCAATTACAATCGTTGATCACCTTTTGCATGTGGCCCTTGTTCCTATGACTCTTCACGTACCCACGTTTAGCCTTCTTATCAGATCCCCTCTCCTAGAGGTTTTCAATCAGAGGTTTAACTCCAATGCACAACAAGCCTCAGCCTCCGATCATCGATATGTTATTGTTGATGTCATCACTACCACATCACCACCACATCACTGCCACATGTCATCATATAACTGGTGACACGTGTCATCCATTTTTGGCCCCCTCTAACCCTTGAAAATTTCAAATCCACCAGCCACGTGTCCACAATATGGCCACATCATTGTTGACGTCATCCTCATCGTGGCCCTTATCAAAACCAATCGTTGACTGCCACATGTAGCTAATCGAATCGAGTCTTTGTTTTCCACATGTCCTTTATCAAATCCAATCTCTTGCTAACATGCATCCCTTTGGGAGGAGAGAGAAAAGGCCCAAAATTTCTTTGGTTTTGCAAGCGATTCCTTTGTTAACTTTTTTCAACCCTCCCGACACTTTAACACTATAAGGCCATTCCTTGCACTTTTATTGCATATCAAAAGTTTTAAATGTTGTCTCCTCTACAACTTGTGAATGTTGATTTTTGACCCCGTTGATATGTCGATTTCTGACATTGCTCTATGCTCCTATATGCGATATGTGATGAGATATGGACCTCCAAACTACGGGGTGTGGGATTTGGGACAACTGATCATTGATTTGCAATATTGGTGATTTGCTCTACCTTGTGCTATTTTTCCCTTCTAAACCTCCGATATGTGGGATTTAGGACCCTCCTTAGGCATTTTCCTTTATTTTGTGGGTTTTGAAGAGTAAACTTCAATTTTCTCTTACTTTTGCCTTTGGGGTCCATTTGGGGAGCTCCATATACCATCAGAAAGCTAATTTTGAGCTCCATCTAACAATTTCACCTGCAAGATCATCTCATCCAAACATTACAAACAAAAATCCCTCCCAACTTTGGATTGGTTTTTTATCACCAGACTTCAAGGACTCTAATGGGATCTTTGAAAAGTAAATATTTAGGCTATGACACCTAGTGATTCATAGGCTAATTGACCAAAATGAATAGTGAGAGATCAACAACATTGATTCCTATTATAGGACTCTAACACAATATACTCTTCTCATTGATCATTACCCTTATTACAGGGGCCCATAGTATTCAGTAGCAAAAGGATCAATGTTAGTTGATGCAATCATATCTTGAACGATAGTGTAGAGGCTAGTAGCATTCAGAGACTCAAGAGACTGTTGTATTGTAGATATTGGGAGAAGGTTCCCACAAGGGCACTTTTGGGACTAAAAGCCCATGTTTGAGTTAAATTTTGTAATAAAATGGTAAAGTCTCCGCATTTTGTGGTCATGGAGCGCGAAGGTGTTATGTGTCATAACGGGTAGTCCACCTTTAGTTTTGTAAAGTAAAGTTGGTTGTAAGAGTTCTACCCATGGTCCGCAGACCATGGGATTGTATAAAAAGAGATCATTTCTAAGTAGTTTGAAGAGATATACAATGACAGACAATGTAAGAGAGTCGTAGCTCTGAAGTAAGAAGTCTAAGCCTTGGGTTATATCATAGGTAGAGGCTCTGTAGCAGAGTGCGCAGAGGCCTAGGGTAGAAGTCCGCAGCTGAGTGCGTGTACCCCTGCAGCCGTGTGCACAAGGCGAACAGAGTTTGTAAACACTTGAAAGATATAAATAAAGAGAAATATTAGGCAATTCCTATGTCTTTGTTCTGTTATTGCATCTTGATATGTTATGTATGAATTTCCTCTATTATGCTTATGTGATACGTGAATGAATGCAATTACATTCAATAATTGAATGCAATTATGATTATCTGTGTATGCAAAGTTAACTATAATTATTTGATAAGATAAGCAATTGACTTAGAGTAATTGAGGAATCTGAACGACACATTGTCATAGCAGTGCGAAAGTACCTGAGTAATAGGCTAGGGTTGCGCGAAGGTCAATCATACCTTTCACAGAGGTATTGAAGGTTGGAATAGAGGGCTAGTCTTGCAAGCCCTAAAGCGAAGCAACCTGTGCGAAGGCAAGGATAGAGGGAATCAAATGACATCACAACCATCTCAGGGTGAAAAAACTTGGTTCCGACATCCCCCCATACTGCTTCGGGTGAGACTTCAATCTGAGCTCTACGGGCTGATTCTGAAAGGGCAAGTAGTGTAGGGAATTATTTGTCTAGTTAATGTTGAACCTAGGTTAGGCCCCCTCAAACCAACAAATTGTTCTATTGCCGGGACCAGAATCTGCATAAAAGATGCGTGATGTCATATCACTAGAATCCAACTAAGAAGGAGATCAGAGATAGTTGAATAGAAAGATCCATTGATTCACGGGTAGGAGAACAAAAACCCACGACTGACAAAGGAAGAGTGGTTGGACAGATACATGTACATAGAGATCCACGAGATATTTTTCTGCTCCTTCCCAATTGAGCTATATGAGTGGATCGCGAAGCTAGCAGATAGCCAAGGAAGGTGGAAACTTGATGGTCCTATTGTGTGGACCCCGAAGCTAATACAGAAATTGGAAGAATCTAAGGACAAGATCACACATGTTGTCGATCACTGGCTCGATCGCATCATAGGAGGATTTGTGACTAAATTCGTGGTCGACACCTCAGTCAGCTATAGCGAGGCAGAGCAGTGCTTTTTTAGAGGACCACGAGGTAACTACGTGAAATATTTAAATACCTGGATTAAAATGTTATTGTGCAAAAAATGGGTTATGTAGCTACCTTGATGTTTGAAACTACGTGAAGCAGAAAAACTTACAGGAATGAAGGAAAAAAGGGTCTGGAGTATAGTCCATTGATTTCACCTCCACGAGGTGACAAGGAAGAGATAGTGAAGTGTTATTCAGTTAATAAGACAAGTATTCCCATGAATAACACCTCCACCCACACCACCTCTGACTTCACCACCATCACCTCCAACTTCACCCATCCCACCTCCACCTCCGCCACAGTTCAGTATGGAAAATACAGTGAAGTTTTCTTTGTTCAAAAGCTTGGGAAATGAGGACCCGAACCAATTTTGGTTCATTGTGAGGGTTGTATGGGAAGCTCAAGGTATTACAAATGATCATATAAAGAAGGCGACACTGGTTAGTGCTCTGCAAGATCGCATGCTAACCTGGTATATTAAGTACTCTAATGATAACCCAAATGCTAGAGTGGTAGATATCCAGGCAACACTGAACAGAGAATTTAGTAGGCCTAAATCTGAGGCACAGTCGATTGTGGGATTCAAAGAAATCACGATGAAACTAAGTGAGACACCTTGCGAACTAGATCAAAGGTTGAAGTGTACAATCCACGAAGCCAACATGAATTTGACGGATGGACAACATTGCGAGTGGTTTGTGGCTTCGCTACTCCCACACTTAAGGGGTGCATTGTCACAACAAAAAATAACAACTCAAGCGGAGACCTTGGAGATTTCCATGAGACTACATGAAACCCCAATGTAAGATCCAAACTTGGGGGTTCACTAGATCCATGCACAGCTAAAGAACCTATGCCTTGAAATGAAAATTCTGAAGCAGGACAGAACGGTTTTACTAGAGGTGCATTAGGATGGTGCTTGAAATGCAAAAGTGAGGGCCATGACAAAGACCATTGCCCAGTCTTTGCGAACTATATTGTGAGAGGAGGATCGATGTCTTTAAGGCTAGAAGCTTGAGTAGGACCAAGCGAGGGGCTTGCATTATGGTGCATTATCTGTCAGGTAGCAGGAAAACATGCCACGAATAGCTGTCATTTGCTTCAAAAGTTTGTACTGATGCCACAATAGATGTTTTGTAACTTTTGTAGGTCAGTAGGGCATGATGAGCCTAATTGCAGGAGTTATGAATTAATTATGGATAGAACTCCTGCCTCTAGGGTTCAGAACAAAACGTGGCCCCTGACTAGAGTGTAAGGATGGCGCGGATAGGATTTCAAGGGCACGGAAGAGGCCGAGGAAGAGGAGGACTTGGTAGAGGTCAAGGACAGTTGATTTGCTACAATTGTGGAGGACCAGGACATTATGCCCATGATTACACTAACCCAACACGTCCATCGTGCAAGTATTGCACATTGTTTGATCATGAAATGTAAGATTGTCCTACGCTGATAGCTAGGATATGTAACAAAGGGGCGCTACCACCTCCAAATCAAAACTTGCAGATGATGAGGTCTGAGCCATGCGAAGAGGATCCAAATGTAAATAAAGTGCTCAGAAGTGGAATCACGACAGGAGATGACAAGGGGAAACAGCCTGAAGACAGTACATGGGTTTGCAAATCTCTGGCGAAGGAGATTGAGTTTGATTTTCAGCATGCACGTGAAACCTTCATGGAAGCTAAGAAGAGCTTCGTTCAGGCCTCCACCTCAGGAAGAAAGGATAAGCCTAAGTAGGAGATGGACCCCTCTATGCTCACAACTTTCCTGGAGACCTGTATGAATTTATTGCGCAATAGTAAGGTCGTGAAAGGGTTACAAGAGCTCATCAATAGATGTCTTGGAACTACACTGCATGAGTCACGCGTAGTACGAAAGATTGGCAAGCATAAAACAAGAACGAGACGAGAGATGAGACTGACCTCGTAGATAGGAGAGTATGAAAAGGATCAGGTTATTTTGGACCTAGGGCCAAACGTGAACGTCCTACTGAAGCAGACTTGGGAATGAATAGGGAGGCCCGCGCTGCAATGGTGTCTAATTCAGCTAAGGATGCCCAATCAGCAGAAGATCATCCCCATGGGGCGGCTGTAGGGGTGACTGTGGATATTGAGGGAGTGAGCACGCTGGGTGATTTTGAATTAATAGAGATAGTGGATGACAACAATCCCTATCCTACGCTCTTGGGAATTGATTGGGCTACTGATATGAACGGGGTAATCAATCTAAAGAAGCGAAAGATGATGTTTGAAAAGAAATCATTACGTGTAATAGTACCCCTCGATACTGCTGAAGGATCATACTATACAAGACCAATCCGAAATTATGAGAATGATGACGATCTGCACTGTATCTATAAGATAACAGTGCGAGACCAAGATTGGGTGAACCACACCGCAGATTGACGGATTACATGGGATCTTGAGAATTCTTGCACTTCAGACTCCAATGAAGAAATAAAACACTGGCAGAATCGGTTACATGAAGTAACTATGTTGAATTGCAATATGATGACCCGATCACTACACTGTGTGTCGTCGAAGGTAAGAAATTTGCCTACTTATGATGGCCTGAATGAGGTAGTTATCTTTTTGGATTCATTTGAAAGGGAGGTATGAGAAAAGCAGCGCTTCCAGGCATTGGACTGGGCACTGCGTGCTATGCCCGTAAGGTGGTGGGGTACGCATAAGGGAAGCTTAGATGATTGGCACAAATGTAGGAGAATGATGAGAACTTGCTTCAGGAAACTGAATATGCGAATGACAGAAAAGTATGATGGGCAGGATGATCCTTGTGCATATTTGGCTAAATGGGCCCAGGCTTATGAAGAAAAGCCTCAACCTGAGTGGGTGCACTTGTTCTATCATACCCTAGATGTGGTCCCGATGAATTGGTACATAGAAACAGAGCTCTACCATGTGACAGGCGAATGGGATATCTTGTACGAAGGGTTTATGCTGACATTCAGCTTTGAGCACGGGTTTGACGGTATTGATGAAGCACTACAAGAGGTGAAAGCAACAATCTTTAGGATACCGCAGGATCCTTTAGACCTGATTCAGCTTGAATGGGCTACTTAGCTGAGTCATGTGTTAGAATGTTATAATGTAACTACTAAAGATGAGGACAAGGATCTGCGGAAGATCAACATTCCGGAAACAAAAGGTCACCGCGAGGTGAAAGGACCATAGATTGAGAACCCTGATATAACCACGTCATTGAAAATGAAACAAGTAAACATTGGTCTAGAGGCAGAACCCAAATTCGCGAAGATTGGAGAATACTGGGATGACACGATGGTGGATAAGGTCATTGAATTTCTCCTCAAGTATCAGGATTTATTCCCTACCAAGTTTATGGATCTAAAGGGGATAATCGGGGACCTAGGTATGATGAAGATTACATTGGAACCTGACCCGAAGCTAGTTAAGCAAAGATCTTACCATCTTAATCTAAAATATAAGGAGAAGGTTCACATAGAGCTAGACAAGATGCCTGTGGAGGTATCATTAAGCCTATGGAAGAATCTGACTGGGTAAGCCCAATGGTGGTATAGGAGAAAAAGCAGAAGGATGAAATAAGGATATGCATGGATCTCAGAAAGTTGAATGATGCTTGCATACATGATCCTTTCCTGACTTCGTTCACTGATGAAGTGTTGGATAGTGTAGGTGTCCAGGAAGCATATTCCTTCATTGGTGGGTTCTCTAGGTACCACCAGATCAAAATCGCACCGAAGGACAGGAGCAAGACAACCTTCTTGATTGAGTGGGGTTGTTTTCAATACACTGTAATGTCGTCTTGACTGAAGAATGTGTATGCGATCTTCTGGCACGTAATTGTTGCCACATTCAAGGAATTTATTCATAAGTTCCTGGAAAGGCCTAGAAAAAGTAGGTGGGAATGGAGGCAGGAAAACATACAGGTGGCACAGAGTGGAACTCTAACAAAGGTGTGCAGTCACCTTCACCTGAGATCAAAGAAGAAGACACAAAGCAGCATGGCACGGACCCTCAAGAGACGTCCACTCGCATTAATTGCCTGAGAAAGCTGGAAAAGGGAGGGTCCAGAAATAAATCCAAGGCAACCAAGACCTCGCTAGACCCTATCACATTGACAGAGGGCGACTTACATGATATCAGTGACACAGTCAGAGATATCACCACAGAGGTCCTGCAACAATTTGAACAACCGTAGCAGATCATTCTAGGGGCCATTCAGATCAGGTTACAGGAGTTTCAAACCCACGTGTCTTAGGCTGGTACAGTGTCTACCAGCTTGGCTATCAACACTTTAGAGGTTGTTGATATGTTGCACACGAAGACCTCCAATGCGATAGTGTTGTCAAACGAAGCACTGACCACAGAAACTAAGGCTAACAAGCCCACTGTGAGCATATTAAAGGGATATGGGCTGAACCTGACAGCACTTCCATGCAAAGCACTCCACCTCTTACAGGATGGAGTAACTGTAGAACTGAGGGCCCGAGAGCACCGCGCCCCCCAGGTGATCAGTGAACAGTGGATCAATAATGATCAAATGGCCCTACAAAGAAATTCTGCCATTGCCACTGAGACCGAGGTGACCAACCAGAGCAAGAAGATTATGCAGGTCATTGAGGAGGCATGCAGAATAGTCCCAGGGTTAGCCATTCCAGAAGAGGAGCCAGTCGAGGTCCACATCTGCAAATTGGCCACAGGTGTGCACCACAATTGCACTGAGATGGTGTTGGTTCAACTCCATAGATTAGAGAGCTATAGTTGAGGGCCCAACCTTCAATACCGCCAGACGTAAAGGAAAAATGGGTGGTTGCTATCACAAAAGCAGTCGCGGCAGTGGAGAGTGTAGTAGCAAACTGCACACGGTTGTTCAAGCAATCATTTGAGGTCCTAACAAGCTTGCAAGAGGATCCAAATATATAGAGGCTAGACATAGAAGCGCATGAACTCCAACAGTGCTACGATGAAGTTAAGGGCACAGCACGAACCATCGCGCTCACACAGAGGCCAGCCAAGATACTAGAGGCCAAGTAGTTGAAAGAGAAAGTGGATGCAGTGTTGCACAAGGAAGCAATGTTGAAGGCGTGATTAAAGCCCTGGATAGAGGAAGCTTACGCAATCACAGGAAATATTGAAGGCAAGCTTGTGACTCTACAAGCGACGCAACAAAAGCTTCAGGCTGACAGCGCAGGAGCAGTGACCCAGTCAACAGTGGAAGATGCGAAGCACTTGGCAACTCAGTGCACAGCCGAGGTAGCGGTCATACAAGTCGAGCTAGATGGGCTTCATGCAAAGATCTCTGTGCCTACCAAGTGACTCGAGGGCAAGTCGTGATGTTTTTGTTGGGGAGTTGTTGGGAGTAGGATCCCCCAAGGGCAATTTTGGGACTAAAAGCCCATTTTTGAGTTAAATTTTGTAATAAAATGGTAAAGTCTTCGCATTTTGTGGTCACGGAGCGCGAAGGTGTTATGTGTCATAAAGGGTAGTCTGCCCTTAGTTTTGTAAAGTAAAGTTGGTTGCAAGAGTTCTACCCATTGTCTGCAGACCATGGGATTGTATAAAAAAGGCTAAGCTCTAAGTAGTCTTAAGAGATATATAATCACAGACAATGTAAGAGAGTCATAGCTCTGAAGTAAGAAGTCTAAGTCTTAGGTTGTAATGTAGGTAGAGGCTCTACATCTAAGTGCACAAAGGCCTAGGGTAGAATTTCGCAACCGAGTGCACGGACCCCTGCAGCTGTGTGCATAGGGTGAACAAAGTTTGTAAACACTTGAAAGATATCAATAAAGAGAAATATTCAGCAATTCATGTGTCTTTGTTCTGTTATTGCATCTTGATATGTTATGTATGAATTTCCTTTATTATTCTTATGTGATGCATGAATGAATGCAATTACATTGAATAATTGAACGCAAATACGATTATCTGTGTACGCACAGTTAACTATAATTATTTGATAAGATAAGCAAGTCACTTAGAGCAATTAGGGAATTTGCACGGCACACTGCCATAGCAGTGCGAAATTACCTGAGAAGTAGGCTAGGGCTACATGAAGGTCGATCGTACCCTTTCACAGAGGTATTGAAGGCTGGAATAGAGGGCTAGTCTTGCAAGCCCTAGAGTGAAGCAACCTACACGAAGGCAGGGATAGAGGGAACCAAACGACATCACAACCATCTCAGGGTGTGGAAACTTGGTTCCAGCATTCCCCCATACTGCTTAAGGTGAGACTTCAGTCTATGCTCCATGGGCTGATGCTGAAATGCCAGTAGTGTAGGAATTTGTTTGGCTAATTAACGATGAAACTAGGTCAGGCCCCCTCAAGGCAACCATAGATACACAGTTGATTCTGTATTTTGGTTGCTTCGTAGTTGCAATTATTGTAGTAGCAATAGAAATAATGAGAGGTAGTTCTATGATACTTTCAAAAGGAGATGGATTGGGGTTGTGCAAGGCCCTTTTCTTGCTAAGAGGGAGTGTTAAAAATGTAGCAAGAAAAGGCTCAATTTTGACTTGTGCCTTAGTCAAATGAGTAATTCAATTTTCCACATCAGTAGGGTGACTTGGGTTGCAATTAAATTGCATGACCCAACCTTTGTCTACTAGTTTGATTAGTAAATTCAAGTTATATGCTAGAAGTAGAGTTGTGCGATGATTACTAAAATTTAGCAGTCTAGTTTAGTTATTTTTAGTTTGACTCAGTTAACTAAGCTCAAGTACCTAGTTGAGTCAATTGAAGGTCAGTTGAGTAGTAGAATTGTTGTTAGCTCAATGATCTGTCAGTTAACTAGTCAATTAGCTAAAAATAGGCATATCCATGCATGGAATTTGAATTTCCTTGTTGAGGTGGAGGAAAAGGCACATTTGTATTTTAATTATATATTGTTGAGTGTACATTACATTTGCCTTGAGCAGGTGAACCATTCCTTGGGAATCTCAAAAGTAAATAGGAGGAAAGTCATATCTTTTAAGAGCTAATTGCCTCAAGGATTGCATAAGGAAATAAGAGGTTGGTTGAGTCTTGAATTGGCTAAGTGTTTTCCAGGGTAAGTCAGGAAGTAGGAGAACAAGATTGTAGTGAAGGGTGTGGGTCAGAGTTGAAGCAAGACATTGTAATTGTTTCTATTTTCATATGAATTTATGCAAAGTAGTGGAGGGATTTTTCCCAGTTTAGTTCCACTATAAATCATTGTGTTCTTGTGATTTTTATGGTTGTATATCATTGCATGTGTTTCTAAATTACGATTTCCATTATGTGGAATGGTAGAGGAAATTTGTAATCTCTTGATTTGAGTTTGATTTCATCAGTAGTAGCAAATTTTTATTAATTTATGCATGTAACAAGGTTTGATATTCGTAATGTATATTGTAATCATGATTTTATATATTTGATGAAAAGAGAAAAAGAAATGTATTAATTTCATTCGTGATGCATGTATTTCATGCTCAAGGTAAGTTAATTTGTAGGTAAAAAACCCATTGAATGCTTTTAGGTTTGTCATAGAATTATGAAGTCAAAAGAGTCATTGTCATACATATAAGACCCCTTTAGGCATGTTGTATCTTGTAAAGAATTCTTTTGTAGAATAAAAAATGTCATAAAGGCCCTCCAAGACCCTGTTAAGCAATTCGACCTACATAAAATATCACATCTGTTGAGAATGCAACAAGATGATGGAGCTTAGTGAAAAGAAGTCGCCTTCACTAAGTGGTCCCGCAGGCTATTTTTGGCGCAAGTCTATTTTTAGACATATGGATCATGGTCTATGAGTTGCAGGAT